>JBBPRK010000458.1:0-22863 GCA_038093075.1 Boletus patriciae | reverse complement strand
GTGTACACCATGTGCCTAGTCTACTCCATCCATAAAACATCAAATTTGCGAAAATGTATTCATAAGGTCACATTTCACTTGAATGCATGTGATCATTACTGTTGGCACCAGACATACATTTTCGCAAATTTGATGTCTTATGGATGGAGTAGACTAGGCACATGGTGTACACAGTTTCTAGAGCACCTTAGATACATGATCTACCATTTAGAATAGTACTTGAAGTGTTGTGGAAGCCACAATGACACATTGTCAATTTGTTTTGAAAGTCTCCTAAGTTTCCGAAATGTTCCCATGCTTTCATATGTTTAAACCACTCCTCACACCTTCAATCAGCGCTGGAAAGGTCAGCAGAAATTGGGATGGTTAGGGACCAATGTGGCCCAGAGCCATACACAATTGCCCTAATGATATGTCCCATTGAGCACCTCTAATATATTTGTTCCAGAAAAGCAGAAAATGTGTTCTAGATAATGTTTAATACCTTATGTCAAGTAATATATATGGTAGGATATGTAGACATACACTACCCCATGATATCTATACAATTTGGGGTTGGCTAGAGTACTGGTATAGCCTAGGAAAGTGATAAATGGGTCAGAAGGAGAATATGACATAACATCACCAATCTGGTTCCTGATGATCTGTGCTACTGATATGTTGTAGGTATATGTAAAGCCTCTCTGGGGGCATATTTGCCAGGGGCATAACTCAAGTGTGTCAAAAAAGTGGTTGTGTTTTCTTTCTTTCATCAAATCTTCATTATTAGCTTGTGGAATCTTTCAGGACACAGATAACATGCTCACACAATGTACCATAGTATATTACTACATATATATACACACAGATAATATGAAATATAGGGAGGAAGTAGAGGAAAATAAAACAAAACATATGATTGAAGAGATCTCCATTTTCAAAATCAAACATACTGGTGGCATGAGGTAATTTCCTAATACGGAGTGAGTGTGGGCATGCATGTGTGCGTGCACATCGCAAGAAGGCAGTCACGAATTGGCGATGACGACGTGACAATAGTGCAGCTATGATCGTCACATTGCCATTGTCACCACATCACTGTTGCGCATGTGAGGGTGTGTGGGCTGTGCAGCAGGGGAGGGCAGGCCAGGGTGAGATGGGCAAGTGGCCATGACGATGCCATGGTGATCGTGTGGTCACGATCGTCACATTGCCACCACCACGTCACTGTTGCGAGTGCGATGGCGTGCGGTGGGGTGTGTGCATCAGAAAGGGGATGCGAGTGGTGGTGGTGGCTGTCACAACATGAGCCCCTAGGGCCCATGCAGTGGCAAACATCCTGAGTCTTTCTTTGTAATCAGTCATATATCGTAGCCTGCTCACATTGTTCCCATTTTCTCTCCTAACGTTGTGCTTCATTTCTTCTATGTATAGTCCCATCACTGTGCCGAGCTGTATTACTTAGTTCATTTCTTCTAGCAATCAACGCACCTTGTGCTGTGTTCATGCTGCGGTTGCTGGCAAACCTAACATTAGCACGACATTGACACCTTGATTTCCATCACACCCCTTAATCCACTTCATGATGTTGCTGAACTCAAGTTCTGCAGCCACCCTGGCCCTAAAAATCCCAAGGTCAAAGGCATTCAACAGGGACAAAAGCCAGTTTTCAGATTGGCTCCACCACATCGAGATGTACTAGATGTATTATAACTCTGCCACAGAGATGCAGAAGATCCTGGTTATCTATGAGCTCATGAATGAGGGTCCTGCTGTGATGTGGTTGGGCACATGAATGGCAGCTCAGTCTGGGGAATCCCAACATAGCTGGAGCTGGGAGGACTTCATCAAGGACTTGAAGGAGGCCTATGCCCCTATTAGCGAGATGGCCAACGCTCAGGCCCGTCTCCACCTCCTGAAGCAAGGTTCAACCCCTACCAACCAGTTCCTCATCACCTTCACCCAGATTGTTGCCAAGGCCAAGTATATATATGGACGTAAAGAAGGTGAAACAACCCAACAAGCCGATCTATCGTGCTTTAGGAAATCCAACTAGGGGCAAGGTCACTAGTCAAAGTGACCGTCGTAAGTGACTTAGCTGCGTGGTCTATTGGCAACTGAGACTAAGAGTGCTGTCCAAGGCACTAGCAATGGATCAGGAGTTGCTGTCTGGTGGCTTTATGGGGAAAGACCAAGAGAACTAGACTGGTAGTTCTCTGATGGCGGCTTAGGCCTTAAATACTACTGCTAGGTTTGTACATAATTGTACCGAATCTACCGATACGTGTCTGAACATAGACTAAGTATGTAAGTAACATGAGGGAGAGGCATGCATCAAGCATAGCCATGGAATGGAAGGGAAGACATGATGCAACCGCATGGCGGTGGCAGAATGGAAGTGTAAATATGAAAGACATGCATAGGGGGTGTGCATCAAGCACTGCCATAAAGAAGGCATTGCCTTAATGAAAAGTAGAAGGTTAACATGAGGCATGTGGGAAATGAATGAAAGGAGTATAGAAGTGCACAGCACTGATGTGATATGGAAGTCGTGCACAGCACGAGGTAAAGGGCAGGCGCGAGCCTGGTGCGAAGGCAGCATAGCTGTCATGAGACTAAAGGGAGATCTTATCAGTCAAGACAAGAGATAAGATAAGAAACAAAAAGAAAAACGATTAAGTCCATTATGTTAGGCGCTTTAGAGGGCGACCGTAACAGAAGGACTCTCCAGAAGCTGACCACCTTATTGACATGTTGAAGGCAAATATAAATCCTACCATTGTCCATGCCACCGAGGATAACTATGATATGGTAGCAACACAGGATTACCAAGGATTTTGCAGTGCATTGAAGAAGACTGGGAAGTGAATTGAGGGTCGTCAAGGAGGGAAGGTTCCCCCTACTTCCTTTACCTCCACCAATCACCCTGTTCCCACCCCTTGTTATACTCAACCGACACCCTCTTCCTCCATGTGATGCCCCTACTAATGCTCCCAGCACCAAATTTGGAGACCGACATGACACGACTGGCATTACCTATGGTGGACAGGGACTTCCAATGGATGTTGGAAGGTCCTGAAGGTGCCAAGCCTGTTATAATTGTAGCCAGCCGGGCCACTTCTCAAAAGACTGTGATCAGCCTTGTACTGGTTGTGTTTAACAGCTTCGTTACATGGTCTCTGAGCTTGAAGAAGAAGAGAAGCAAGAACTTGGGAAGAGGTTTTAAAAGGGTCAGGAGGTAGCATGCCCTCTCTGACCAAAGATTTGGCCCCATCTCAGACTTCATCTCAGTCATATACAGTATCCGAAAAGGACTCAATGAAAACTTCCCCTGACCTGAGACCAACCAAAGTGCATTCCCCCAAGCCTCTTCCCCCAAGGGCAACCCCCTGGACTTCACCTTGATATGCCCATTGCCTCCATGATCAAAAGCCCTCCCAAGCCATAGCACTTCTTCAGACACTAACCCACTCTCAATGACACTTGGAGGCAATAGAAGAAGTCCTCCAGGAACTCAACCATGTGTCCCTGGAGGATGCTACTAATGCCATCCAGGAACTCCATGTTCAAAACATTTTATCTGTGGCATGGCTGGGAGCTCACTCACATTGCAGGCAGAACTTGCCACCCTTGATGACCAATGACAATGCTCCCTTCATGCTCTTGTAAACAGCGGGTGCACTGGGTTGTCAATCAATGCTGGGTTTGTTGAAGCTAAGGAACTGAATACATGCCCCCTACCGCAGCCAATCCCAGTCTACAATGCTGACGGGACACTTAATAAGGGGGGAGCAATCACCCATTATGTCACCCTACGCATGACCATTGGAACTCACTCAGAGCGAGTTACATTTGGTGTCACAAATCTGGGCAAAAGAAACCTATTCCTTGGTCATGAGTGGCTTTGTTTTCCTAACCCCACTGTCAACTGGCAAGCAGGCACATTGAAATTTAACCGTTGCCCAAAGGCTTGTCGACTTTCCCTTCTCCTTTCTGAACCAGAGGTGGAAGAGGACCTCAACTATGTCGAAACCTTTCCTGCAGGAGAAGTAGAGGAGGGGGATTGAGTGTTTGTATTTGGTTTATTTGGGTACCGGGCAGAGGGTGGACAGCACATGAGAGCACATATGACAACAGCCCAGCAACTTACAGAGGAAGCATCCAAATCCTCAAAACCCAAATCCTTTGAAGACAGTGTCCCCACTTACTATCACAGGTTCCAGGACATTTTTAGCAAAGGGTTGTTTGATGAACTCCCCGAACGATGGCCTTGGGACCACACCATCAAGCTCACCCCTGGGAATTACATTGTTAGTTGTAAAATCTATAGCCTTAGCCTAGAGAAACAATGAAAACTCAATGCCGTCATTGAGGAGAACCTGCGCTCAGGTTGTATTCGCCCCTCTAAATCCCCTTTCACCTCTGCGTTCTTCTTCGTCAAAAAGAAAGACAGCCAATGTCAAGTCCGGGTCCTCTGGGCTCCAGTCCGACGGAGGAAGTGGTAGGGAAATAGAGGTGAATCACAGAGGTGGTCCAGAGGTCCGACGGAGATACGAGAGTGGGGGACTTAGTAAGGACTTGGCATAGACTTGTGTATCACGCCCTTGCCGAGGTCGTTGTCCTTGATTTCAAAGGGACGGAGGTGCAGAGGTATGAAGGTGAGCAGAGACACAAAGGGGACTTCGAGTAAGAGGATGGGAGACTTTGTTGATATAGGCACTGAGGTACAAAGGCGGAGTACAGAGGACTTATATACTATGACGGTCAGATCGGTGTCATCTTTCTAAGCTAAGGCAACTCAGAACTGATATAGTTCCCCAGACAACTTGCCTAAGCTTCCACAGATGACAGACTATAAGCTAGGGAAATGGTATTTCTCCTAGACAAATCAACACACAATTAAGGAGTATTGAGTCGGTGAGTAAACTTAGTCTCGCCAGTAATGTGGGTGGTTCGCCGATCTTCAACAATAGTTGAGGGGGATTGATATGGCTAGAAAGCTCCTCTTGTGGTCTGGTTAGTATGGTGGTGTACTGATAGATAAGCACACAGATTGCTCTAGTAAGTCTTGTGGTTACTAGTACCAAAGGTTGAGTTCATTGAGAAGGTCGGGTGATTCGACTCTACCAAAGTGTTTCTAGGAATTGGTCATCTAGAAAGGCAGTTTGGATAGATGTTGGGTCTTGCACAGCAGTGATGTAGGAATGTTACATCTACAATTGCTTTGTGGCTGGTAATCCGAAGATATGTCCAGATGTCGGGTTGTTGTAAGTTTGCAGATCAACTGCAAGCTGGGTTCACACAAGTCTCTTAGTCACTTGGATTGGTTCAATGACGCGGACAGCGAGCCAATTGATGATGTATCACTGACACCTTTCGGCGGACTGCGCCCCAAAGAGTAACAAGGGATCTGGGACACGATAACCTGGATCGATGTTCCAAGCCTGCGAGGATGACACAGCCTTCCGACCCGCTGCCCGCTTCATGGCTAATGCCCAGCACTGGAAAGTGCCAGGCAAGAATGGATGGAGCGCGTCTTTCCATCGACCTGAAGTTTCAGCTGATGATTGGACTAAGTGAGAGCACCGGGAATAGGTATATACCACGTACCATGCTTAGAATTCAGGGGGCCTCCCTTTGGAACCTCCATCCTATTCTTCGACCGTTTCTTCATTTGAGGATGTGTCGGAGTTTTCCCGACGTGAGAAGAGGCTTGTGCGCTCGCAGAGAATGCAACATATCTGGTCCGAGTATGATTATGGTGTTCTAAACCACTAGGGCCATGATAGAGACACGGATAGGGAACGGAGGGTTTCCCTGGCTCGCTGTATGGGGCGTGGCAGATGCCATCCGGGAATGTGTATTTAATGGGTTTTTCGATGATCGTGTGGTGTGTGATACTATACTTGGTCTGGACCAACCATACAGGAATGCCAACAAGTAAGAGATCGTTGCAGAGTGCGGTGTCGTAAGTGAAGCACCCCATCCAGTGTTTACAAACCGGATAGGGTACAGCGGTGGGAAAGGCGAGGCGAGGTTGGACGATTTCGACGTATTCCATAAAGCTGTAGACATCTAAAAAGGTTCGCTGGGCGAAAGCGAACCAACCAAGTATATCGACGAAGGGAAGAGGCTGAGTACGAAGGGTGACGATGGTGTGTTGTAAATCTTTCAGCCACTTAGTGGCGATATCGGGTTTGTCACCGCGCTTCACCTTCCACGGCGCATGCCGTTTGGAAGCCACGTAAGATAGAGAATCTAGACCTAACAACTTTTCATCCTTCAAGAATCCATAACCCTGAGGCGCGCCAGGGCTCTGCCGAACATCATCGGGTGTTGGTGTATACCATGCCCAGCGAAGTGATTGTGAATTGGGATGGTTTTCTTGGCGGGGAATACACACGGAGAACTCCCATTGAGGCACATAGAGCTGGGGCCATTGAAAACAATCGATGGGCCTGAAACGACCATCAGCCTGTGCCTGAAGTACTTCATTGGCGAGATGCGGTTCGGGGATGAAGTCCATGTTAGGGCTCAACAAAACGAGCTCGCCGTTGCTGGAACATGCCAGGGCTTTAGCGTCCAGGGACGTGAATGTCGCTTTGAACAGTTAGTGCCTGAGTTACAATGGAGACTCAAGGAATATACGTACTATCGTGCTCACGGGTTTGGGGTTGATATCGCGTGAGGGCCGTAGCCATCCCGAATGCCTATCAGTTAAAGTTAATGCATTATTGTGAAGAGTGAGGAAGGGGCGGCAAGCATGACTTACGGCGAGGAAGAAAGATCAGATGTTGATCTGAGGGGAAGGAAAGAAAAAAAGACTGGGCACTCCCAGAATCTTCAACCCCACTGTCGTGTGAAACTCTGATGAGATAGTGATGGGGCGATTCGGTGGACGCAAAGTCCAGGGAGTTCAAATGTGGAGCAAGGGCGAGCGGCGCAAAGCCAACTCAAGGGTAAATGGATGGAGGGTCTAGTCGAGGTGCTCATTGTTGAGCGAGGTCACCGGAGTCGGGGTGCTTGTTGGGCCACAAGATGTGGGGGTTCAGTGGCCATTTGGGAATCTGGGAGTCTGGGAGTGCTGAGTCAGTGTGAGTTGGCGATTCAACTTCATTTTATCAGCACTGCCACTGCCCTGCCCCCCCTCGGTGTGTTCTCTGCTTTCTCGCCGATCGATCGCCCCATCCAATCCCATCCGTCGATGGCGAGCACACTGATGCCTCGTCCTGGCCATCCTGGCCTGTTCTTTCTGTTTCATCCATCTTCACCCTTCGCCCACGATGAAACGATCGGATGGAACCACCTCGTCCTGTCCATTTCGTCTGTTCCATCTGTTGCCCGTTGCCCATCGCACAGAATGAAACGAATGGACCGTCTCAGAACTGCCCCCTCGCTGTACCCGTCGTCCTGTCCGTCCCATTGGTTCCTTCCGTAAGTTCCTTTTCGTCCACCCTTGCCCCTTCACCCGCAATGAAATGATCGGACTGAACCGTCCTGCAGACGTTCCGCTCGTCTCGTTCGCTCCGTTTCGTTTGACTTGCTCCCGTCGCCCCTTCCAGACCGGCAAGGTCGGCGACATCAGACACTTCATTGCTCAGTAGGTTCTGTTTTTTTGTTCTCTCTGTTTCGTTCACTGCTCACTGACCGCTCTCTCCAGTCGTGCCGTGCCGTCGCTGTGGAGGCTCGGGCCTCTCCGCCTTGCCATATCTTGGAGCTGGAGAGGGTGGTCCGTGCTGCCGGGGAGCCATGCTCCTCAGGGATGCACACGTGAGTGCTGGCCTCGTTGCTGCGAACGGAGCCGACGTGAGGCCCACCAGGCATACACTGTTACTTAACTAGACCTCGAAGCATTTTGTGTCGACGAGTATTACCCCTGAACCGTCCCGCTCAAAGTTGTTTTAATGCGAAACGACTCGCATGTGGGATGAGTCGCCGCTCGTGTTTGCTTGCATTCAAGGTACGCTCCTTCCTCTCCTTCCGCTCCTCACGCATTGTGGGTCCCCGTTGCTTACGTTCCTTCCTCAGCTTGGCGAAGCAGCCGACAATTGAGACTCCAGTGGCAACTTTTGCCTGTTGGCTTTCCACCTCAGTCTTTCTTCCACCCACCGCGCCAGTACTGGACTGACAAGCACGGCCTGTGGTCACGATGCCTGCAGCTTGCCGCGCCGCATCACCGACCCCTCAGATGGACTTGCGTCGTGTGAGTGCGAAGTGCACACGAATGTGTGCAACAGCGGTCTCGAGTGACACCGCTGCTCCCGAACTCATCAGCCCACAGGTGGCTGCAGACGGCGAACGCGGGGATTCCGAGTCGCCGACCGCGCTGCAAGTCCTTTCGGTCTCACTGATCCCCCACCCGGCTCATCACGGCGTTGCCACCACTGTAATCTAGTATCATTCTTGTTCTTGCTCGGGCTGTTTTTGTTTTGTTTGGATGATATCGCCCAAGGATTGCCTCGAGATTCTCTACAATATACAGTATACTTGACCTAGTCGTGCTCGTACTGCTACCTAGCCGCCAATAATCAAACCTTGCATTAACCATCCCAGAGCCCCCGACATCGTGTTGAAGAGGAATTTGTGCTGATGATGCCATCTGGAGTGGCAAAAACGCGAGTACGTGAGAGATGATGTGGCGTTTGCTGTCGTTCAAAGGAGTGTTCCAGTGGTGGAGGTCCTATGTAAGGTCCATCTCCGCGGCAAGACAATCGTGTTGCAAGGGCCTGTACTCGCAACAAGATCTGTTAAATTCCTGGTGTAATAGAGACTATTTAAATACCTTCTCGCTCCTGCCTCAGATTGGCCAACATCATGTGAGCGCCCATCTTTGTCTCGTCATCCTTGCACATCTCGACCACACATTGTCGAGGTGTTCTGCCATTCTCACTGAACTCGCGCAGAAGGGCGATGGCTTGGGTGGCCTCCGACATCCATGTCGAGCCAACGCCCAAAGCCTTCTGCACCTCGGACTTCTTGATCTTCCTCGGATTTCTTTGTCTCCGACCATCAAAAGCCTGATGGGGCAATCAAGGTGAGCACTGTCGGATCATGATGGCGGATGCGAGACCATCCACTTACCTGCACTGGTGACAGCATGCAGCTGTAGCACTCAGAGAACAGCACAGCAAACCACCACGATGCCACGACTGCAGCATTGGTATGGACGTGGTGCTGACCTTGTTTGAACGCCGTGTACCCTTCCCATGACGGGGCTTGTTCTGTAAGCCACTGGATGACGGGGGGGACCCGTTGAGCGCTGTCCACGAGGGCAGTGGGTTGCTGGACAGGCTGACTCGAAGCTGGAGTGGGCAGGGGTGCGGAAAAGCGAACAGTGATCTTGAGTGAGTTGTTGGCTGACACGTAGATGACACACGCATCACGGCCTGCATCGATTGTGTCAGACCCGGCGGCAGGACGCGTGAGACACCGGCTGTATTCCGGCTGCACTGGATTTGGGTACGAGATTTCACTCGCTCCTGCAAACACGACCCTTTGTGAGCTGCAGCATGGCACGACAAAATCTACATGAAAGAAAGCCAAGGAAAAAAAGAAAAAGAAAAAGAAAAAGACGGACCAAAGAAATGAAAGAAAGAAAGAAAAGGGCCCACCTGCGAGCTCGGGCATCTGCTCCTGCAGCCGCTCGATCAGCAGCCGTGCGTCAGTCTGCCATTCGTGTGTGAGCTCATTGATGGGCGCAACTTGTGGGACCTCCACGGAAAACGCTGTCCGTGTGGCCTCGACGCCCGGATGGACGAACGTGATGTACACATTCATGCCAATATCCGATGGCTGTAAGCATGGGAGGGTGAGCGAGGGAGGCGGGGTTCGTGGAGCATGGGTGGGTAACTTGCCTGCTTGTCATCATGCACGGCGGGGCTTTGTCCCTTCGATGCTGCTCCAGAGTCCATGTCTGTGCTGTCGCCATCGTCCCCTTGGCCAGGATCGCCATCCCCGCCATCCCGTTTGTTGTCATCGTCGTCTGCCTCCTCGCCGTCCCGTTCATCTAAGCTGGGATTCCTGACATCGGAGCGCTGCAGCCCGCCGTGCCGAGAGAGGCCCGCTGGTGCCTCCAGCTGCTTGGTAAACCCAAACTGGGGGTTCAGAAGCACGTCCCGCATCTGCTTCACCTTCGTCTTCGTGGTGCTGAACTTGTGCTTGCCGCCGGTGTATGGCCACCGGTCGACCTGCCGTTGGACCATCGCAACCAGCTCGCTGCGCCACCAGTCTTGGCTGACGGACGAAGGCATGGGGTGTGGGTGTCAGGGGGTGTGGGTGTCAGTTGCGGCAGGAGCAATGAAGAGACACGGAGAGGGGGTGACATCATCGACTCACAGGCCGTTCGCCTCATATGGCGCCTCCATGCTGGTGAGCTGTGCACGACTTGGACCGCTCGGGCTGCTCCTCGAGCGGTCCTCCTCCTGGTCGTCGTTCTGGCCTTGCCATTCCATGGCTGGTGTTTTTTTCCCCTTTCCTGTGAGTTGATTTCATGTGTGTGGTGAGGTCCGAGTCGTTCGTCCGGTCGTCAAGCGCGTGCAGTTCGACCGATGGGGGAGAGAGAGAAAGGGGCTGGATTGTCCCGAGCTGCATCTGCGTGGCCTGCAATGGACCAACCGGACATCCAGGCCTCGCTCCTCCAGTATCAAGGACATCCCGGGCCAGAGTGTGGGCTCCCGTCCGTTTCTGCGCCTTTCACCATGGTCACACAGCCCACCATTGAGAGGCAGCCAGCGCCATACCAGCATACCCTGCCATTCTCTCCCTCAGCTAACTGGCCTCTAAACACTTTTGTCCCCCCGAATTCGCTTCCAACGTCGTTTTTACCACAGCCCCTCCTGGCCCCCTCCCGCTTCTTTTGCTCCACCACTTGCAGATTTTTGCACAAAACTCTGCAATGACCCCTTGCCACTTGCCACTGTCCCCGCCCCAAGTAACATAGCGGTGACCCACAGAAACAACAATGAACCGACTATGTACGAGTTTGTGTGGGCGCTGGACAATCGGGAAGATGCCACGCTCCCACGGAACTCGTTTCGTGGAACAAATGTCATTCCTGTAGGTGTGCATAACCTCGATCTCATTCAGACTGACCAATTCATGAATAAAAAGGGACATACAGCAGTATCTAGTGGTCGTATACGCTCCAATCCGATCAGCTGGGCGTCAGATGATTCAAAGACGAAGAAGCGCGAGTACTCACAACTAGTCAAAAAGAAGCTCATGGAGCAGATGTTTACTGAAGATGCTGCCCCAACGAAATGCGATGCGACCTATGCCGCTATCCAAGCAGAAGCCGCGATAGAGATCTTTGGTTGTCAGACCGCGCTTGTTGACCTATTGACGCCCATTATGGACATGGCTAGCAGCATCCGAAAAGCATTCAAGACACAGGCAAATGAGACTGTCGACAAGCTGTTCGATTTGGAACCGCCTCTCCACAGTACTGAAGACTTTGTCGCCTACAGAGCAGAAAGGGTCAATGCGTTGCTCTCAATAGAAAATTACGGGTGTTTCCACACGACGACTGACAATGTGGGTGACGACAGATGAATCCAAACTGACTCTAACTCGGCTTCAGGGCGTCTTTTTTTCGAGCACGATTGTTTCAAGCAGGCCATCACCAGCATTGTGTGGCATAAATACCACTCTCAGAAGCTGGTGCAAGCGTCAAAAATGACGCCGCTTATCACGCTGGTGGCGGTGTCGTTCCTCGTGGCCCTGGAGCGACAGAAAACTGGCTACGTCAAACAGGAGGATTCACGCGAGCAAATCCTCATATTCTGTCAGACAGTTCAGGAGTTTATATCAAACCACATGCTAACAAACGAACCTGCGAAACAACGATTCTTCATGCACTGTGGCTTGATCATGTCGAGGTGTTATGTGGAAGAGATGGGTAAAAAATAGAAAAAACACTGACATCTCTTATGTGTCCATTGTCCATTCCCTCCCATATACAACATGAAACGTCCGTATGCTGTCCCGTAGATTTCTGGATTCAAACTTGGGTATACCTCTCCTCGCATGCGTTCAGCATTGAAAACTGTGATCCGATCGAAAAGAGCGAAAGTTGCTGGTGAGGGGAGTGACGATGAGCGAGACAACCAACGATCTCACATCGATAAGTGTTCTCGGCATAAACGGTGGGGAGAGTACGTACTGTCATGCTCGTGGGTTCGAGGGTGATACGCGTGGGGGATATAGCCATCTCGAATGCCTTCAGTTATAGTCAATGCGTTACTGTGAGGGGTGAGGAAGGGACGGCAAGCATGACTTACGGCGGCGAGGAAAACAAAGATCAGATGTTGATGCGAGGGGAAGAAAAGAAGAAAGGACTGGGCACTCCCAGAATCTTCAACCCCACTGTTGCGTGAGGTAGCGACGGGGTGATTCGGTGGACGCAAAGTCAAACATGGAGCAAGGGCAAGCGGTGCAAAGCCAACTCAAGGGTGGGGGGACGCTCCAGTCGAGGTGCTCGTTGTTGAATGAGGTCACCATGAGGAGACTGGTGTGAGGAAGGATGGACGTGGAAGGGACTCAGACTTGGAGTTACGACAAGATTGACGAGATTGGTAGTGACAGGCACGAGGAGACTCCGGCCAAATGTGGTGGGCCATCTTCAAAACTTTATTTAGTAAGCATCTCTATTCGGTAAAATTTGCACGGTGTTGGTACTCCGAGCAAGGCTCCTTGTTGAGGCGGTGCATATCACTGCCAATCTTGTCATAACTCCGAGTCTGAGTCCCTTCCACGTCCATCCTTCCTCACACCTGTCTCCTCATGGTGACCTCGTTCAACAACGAGCACCTCGACTCCGGTGACCTCACTCAACAGTGAGCACCTCGACTGGAGCGTCCCCCCACCCTTGAGTTGGCTTTGCGCCGCTTGCCCTTGCTCCACGTTTGACTTTGCGTCGCGTGGAGACACTCCCTGGACTTTGCGTCCACCAAATCACCCCGTCACTACCTCACGCAACAGTGGGGTTGAAGATTCTGGGAGTGCCCAGTCCTTTCTTCTTTTCTTCCCCTCGCATCAACATCTGATCTTTGTTTTCCTCGCCACCGTAAGTCACACTTGCCGTCCCTTTCTCATCTCCATAGTATAATGACTATTGTGCATGCGTGTTCCAGTGCCATCCCTTTTTCATATTTGCAAATTATACCATCTATACACTGATCACCGAAGAAAATCCTCGATTTTTTCCCCCAACCACATCCCCGCCCCACACTGTATTCATTGCCAAGGGACGAGCTAGAGCGCAATCAGGTATTATTCTGCTATCCAGTCAAAGACTCACTGACCATTTGTTCTAACCCTCCAGGTGATAACTTCTTCTGCATAGGCCCAGAACCCTTTATCACCCCCTTCCACTTGCTGTATCGAGATTCCTGCAACAACACGACCCGCTGATCTGCCAAGTTTCGTCTTCCCAAATTATCCTCCAGTGAGCACCTTCGTCGAAGGCCGCACCAAAAAACCATGCAGGCCCGAAGTGCAGGAATAGGAGATGTACCAATGAAATGATAGGTGAGTGAGGCTTTTGAGTTTGGTGAGGCCTAATGGAATCGCCGACGAGGTGACGGCCGGCGTTGCGAGGTGAAGATGGGTTAGTCGATGGAATACGGGCCAAATGGGTAGGTAGAGACTTATTGGGTCCACCACATTCGCTAACCCGACAGACAGCATTTTCAAAGATTCCAGCAACGAACTGACCTCGTTCTCTTGAATGTGTCGGTAGGAGAAACGAATGGTGAGTGTCCTGACCTTCGGACACAGTTCGAGAACATCCACGGTTGTCATGGGACTGACGGAGAGCCCTAAGTACAGCTCCTCTACGTTGGAGGGTGATGATTTCGCGAGTTGACATTCGATGAAGGACTTTGCTATGTGGTCGTTTTGAAGTCGAACACGGCGGTGCAGAAAAGGCTGCAGCCTAGAGGTGAAAGTGAGTCATTCATCGTACGGGTGTGTTACATACAACTGACCACATATAGAAACGTTTCGCCATTAATGTGTAGCAGCGAGCATCAGGCTCATCTTTGAGCCACAGAATAATCTCACGCTGGAGCTCAAGTGGGAGTTGACGAGGAGGAGGTTGAAGACACATAGTTGAACTTTGGAGGGATGGAACTGCTGACACGAAAAAACGTGAGTTTATCTACTCTCTGTACTTCCTTGGCTCCTACTTACACTTGTCGACAGAGCTGATTCAGCAGGTACGACATTCTTTTTTTTCCTGACCCCTGCACTTACCCCCTTGTCATGTAGCCTCATCCTCACCCGTTTTGTCGTTTGCAGACTTGGTAACCATTTGCCGACTAGGTTCAACCTCCGTGGTGCATACTGACAGCAGGCTGTTCACCTTTAGAGCCTCAAATGCCCGGAAAGGAAGTAGAACAAGGGTCCTTCAAGGGTCCTGCCGAACAGCGCTCCACATCGCTATCCGCTTTACTGATCAGGAAACTAAACGAGTTTTCAGAATAGGCTGCAAGATTGCAGGCAATTTCCAATTAGGACTTTTTGAACGATTTCGGAGAGACCGCGCACATAATGTTTCCTTTTCTGCCAGTATTCGAGAGCCCTAATTGGAGGACGTGAAGACCAGCAAATTGCTTTACGGATCCTTGGCAGGATCTCATGGGCAGTCCCTCAGTCAGTCCACGTATTTTAATCTCAAGGTGGTAGCTGCTATCCTTCCCATCCTTTTCAGCATGTCCTCATAGTCTCAGACACAACTGGATCGACAGGTTTGCTTGCTCCACACATCGCAGATTGCGACAAGCCCTTCTCGTACAGCCGCATGGTAACGTCTCTCATAACAGACTCCGGTAGGAAATTTAAAGTAGCATTCACTCTCCAGTACCTGGCGTCAATGAGGTAGAGTGATTAGGAGACTCGTGACTCTCACCGATAATATCCAGGATCTTATTGACGAAGCAGATCGACGAGGTGCATTGGAAATCGCGGAAAATCACCATTCAACTGAGTATGTGACCTGAGTTTGTGCATAACTCAGACGTCACTCATAAGATCTTCAGGCAAGACAGGATTTTCAAGTCCTACGAACGCTTGATCGCTACTCTGCCTGAGTTTGGGGAATGGCTTACCGACCCGGGAAATGCCGGTATGCTGGACAATGTGATAAAGCAGGCAAGTACTTTATCAAGTGACCCTTAAGTAGCTAACCATGGTTTTAAAGCTCATGGATGGGGCAGACTCTGCTCGAGCCGATGACGCTTCGGTCCTCAAGACCACCATCGTTAATTGGCTAACTGAAGTTGAGGCCCCAAATCCTCGTTTGTCCCCTTACAACAAATCGGGTCGTGGCTTTCACAGTGATAGCACCGGGAGACTTCTATGTCCCATAGAATATGACTGGGAAAATCCAGAGTAAGTCGCTCCAAACGACAGATTTGATTCGCCAATCGCATCTCGGACAGACATTGAGCCAAATTCATGATTGGCATCCAGAGTATCTCGTCACGGCCAGCTCGTGGCCACGCTTCCTCTATGAGGAAGGGAGATATGATTCAAATGACCCTGCCATGGGATTGTTCAAAGGATCGCTTCTACTTCGTGTGAGCGCCGTGTGCCAGAGCTGTGTTGACAAGTTGGCGCACTATAGGCCTTCAAATTGATCTTCACATCACCCAGTTCAGCTGATGAAGAAGATTCCGGCGCTGATCTGGTGGTCTCCGTAAGCGTCGCCATGGGGAAAGACGCACCTGCAAACATGTAGGCAGCCTGATCAGGATGAAGAAAGTGGATCCAAGGGCCATTGCGTATACTGCAGCGCAGGTGAGTTCTCAACCACTGCCAAGCATTCTTCCTTGAAATGAAGACATAGATTCGATTTGCACTTTCCAGCTGTGGGAAACAACCCAAATGGCCTCGGCGTCAACTGGGGCTCTAGGGAATCGAAGTCGAAAGAGGACGCACCGAAGGCACTTGCAATCAGTTGCGGAGGTGTTCTCACTAGCTGAGGTGGGGAAAGACCAAGAGAACTAAACTGGAGTTCTCTGGCTGGGACTTGCACCCTTATATACTACTACATATGTATGTACATGTTTGTATCGGATCTACCGATGGCTGTTCTAGAATATTCCGGATCCTAGTAGCATGAGGTAGAAGCGTGCATCAAGCACGGCTATGGAATGGAAACGAAGTAATGCATGAGGCAACCGCACGGCGGTGGCAGAATGGAAGAAAAGAAGTAAGACATAGCCATGCACTGCACGGAGATGAACAGGGTGAGGGGTGCATGCGGCATGATGTGAAAGGAAAAGAGAAGCATAGAGACAGTGTGGCTGTCATAAGTTAATCTGATAAGATGAGAAGAAAAGAAAGAAATGACTAAGTCCGTTAGGACGCTGTTTAGGCGTACCGAGCCGTAACACTGTGGGAGTTGGAGGGTCGTGGATGGTATCTTCAACCACAGCAAGTTCTACAACGCCATTGTTAAGTGGTTCGAGGACACTGGGGACGCCGAGGAGAGAGCATTTGTGGATGATCTTCTTCTTTGGTGGAACTGGTAAGTTGTCCCCTATGTTTGGCAATACATAAACTCTCATGGGGAGCAGAAAAATCTTTGGACGTGAGGGGGTGATAGATTACGCGCCACAGGTAGCTGAAAATATGTCTGTGGCAGCCTCTTTCAAAAGACACCGCACCGAGGCCCCGAGCGACACCTGAGAGTAGCAACCTATGTATATAGATTGCTCAAACAACGATCTTCCGTATGCATTACCAGGCTCGAATGGGTTCAGGCTGGTAACGTGAATGATGACTGCTGATGGCGTCGTCTGCCACTCCCTGAATGATTGTATAACCCAACAACAAAACCCTTGCCTACTTATGGGGGCATAGTTTGTCGTAAGGATGATTATGCGCCACATCCCTAATGGTGCAGGCGAAGAAACCATGATCTCAGGAATGCACAACCTGACGGCAATGCCCTTTCTTGCTCACAACAGTATACTCTAACATGATGGTGTGTATGGGTCGCATCGCTAATTGTGCAGATGAAGGAACTTCGATCTCAGGATTGTACAACCGAACAGTGAAGCCCTGTCTTGTTCACAACAGTATCCTTTAATGTGGTGGTGTTGGTGGGCCGCGTCACTAATTGCGCAGGTAAAGGAACTTCGGTCTCAGGATTGTACATCCGGATGGTGACACTGATCCTTCCCTACAAGTGCATACTTCAATATAATGTTAGTAGTTGGCAATGATGAACTACAGGAAAAAACTAGGTAACAGCTATCGTTCAGTGTAAAGAATTCCGCAGTGACCAACATTGTCTACTACATCACTGTACATACGTCTGGTACAGTAAATCTAGACTTACAATCGCTTAAGGTCAAAGTGAGTGTGGGTGATGTCCATCAGGCTGACAAAGATCACACAAAGGGAGAAGAGAGAATTTTATGGCAAAACGACAGGTACATGATACAAATGGCCCATGGAACCTACTGTCATAAGCAGATCATAATCAACCAGACGGATTACACGATTTAAATACCTTAGAAGGGGTTTATCATAATTTTGCACTTTTCCTGACGTAAGTCACTAAGTAAGCTAAGGTAAAAGCTAGTGTGCGATGTAGCTATGATTAGGTAATCAAATAGTACCAAATATGGAATATAAGAAATACTCCAACAATGAGTTCCACTGGTAAGTGTCTACTTGGAATTCTTTCTCCTAAGCAGAGACTGTCCCTGACACTTCCTGAGGTGCACCACCATACTAACCAGACCACAAGAGGAGCTTTCTAGCCATATCAATCCCCCTCAACTATTGTTGAAGATCAATGAACCACCCATGTTACTGGCGAGACTAAGTTTACTCACCGACTCAATACTCCTTAATTGTGTGTGTTGATTTGTCTAGGAGAAATACCATTTCCCTAGCTTATAGTCGGTCATCCGTGGAAGCTTATACAAGTTGTCTGGGGAACTATATCAGTTCTGAGTTGCCTTAGCTTAGAAAGACGACAATGTTACCTCCCATTGGAACTGAGAAGGCTAAGCCCACATAAACCTGTCAATGGTGACACTTCCGAATGATGGACGTAAGATCACATCACCTGTGCCTTATGCCCTGTTTAGCCAAGCCGGCGTCTTCGATGCCCCCTTTTTCACCTCCTACCATGTCCAAATCAATCACCTCCTCCGCTGTCATGGCACTCCACTCCAACCCCCTTCCGCTATCGATCCCCTTCCTCCTTCCCTCACCCTCCTAGCAAAGGTATGCGGACTCCAACGCCCCCTCGCCTGTGTCAAAGAAGAAGACCATGCCGATAAAGATGACGCGACCCATCTCCATAAGCTCCCTGTCAAGGGAACCCCCGCGCTGAT
This sequence comes from Boletus patriciae, assembly GCA_038093075.1. NCBI lineage: Eukaryota > Fungi > Basidiomycota > Agaricomycetes > Boletales > Boletaceae > Boletus > Boletus patriciae. The sequence goes on along the minus strand of JBBPRK010000458.1, from coordinate 4,528 downwards.
GTGCAATCCATTCCCCAGCCCGACTCTATCCCCTTTGGGGGGGAGTTCACTCTTAGCGCCATCTCCTGAAAGTCCCCAGTCTATTCGGGGAGGGTACGTTCTCATCAGCCCGTCTACTACTGCCAGTACCCTCCACAGCGACAGCAAAGATATCAGCACTGCTGATTCTGTTTGCAGCTGTGACACCACCCCAGACTCTGATGCTGACTTGGACTACCTGCTGTTGCATAGCAATCCCACTATCAATGCAGCCACCATCGGACGGCGAGAGCCGTACAACCTGCACCATATGGAGAACTTTGACCCAGGTCTGTTTCGTACTCAAACTGTTGCAAGGCTCGGACCCATCCCCTTCGCGGATGGGTACTTTGACAGCACAGCCAGCTTTAGCATGAGTGGTAACTATCATACCACCTGCTTTCAGCCGCCTAACAAGTACAATGCCTCGTATCACCCCAATCCATTTACAGCAACTTACCCCGGAAACTACATTGAGGCTGCTATGCACTATGCTACGCAGTTCCACAACAACCTCACTCAGTATGTCAAGGAGATGATGAATGACACCGAGACCACCAAGGACAGCGAGCTACTCCTACGCTACCCCCCTTCCATCTATTTCAGCTGTACCTCAGCGTACAAGTTGCGGGTATTCCGTGCTCACATCGACTACCTGCGTTTGCTCCCCGAGCTGCGCAGGTTCTGTACTGACGCCTACAACTTACTGCACACCGTTCACGCTGTTCTGACCCCCCAACAGGCCGCTGAATGCCAGGAAGACGAGGTCTACATACTGCTGCTAGACGGTACTACGTGCGCTCCGGCGTACGTCCATCACGGCGAATTCCTCCAACAGCGCGCCCCCACTGCTAATCCCCTCTTCACACTCGAAGGGCGGAATTCCTACGCTCCACATGTGGTCTACTTCGCTTTTATGGTGAGACCAAGCTTGCCGAAGTTGTTGACCTCATTTTACAGACCCCCCTTCCTGACGAAGACATCATCACACAGTTGCTCCATGAGTTCCACCTTGAGGACCCCATGTCCTTTGCAGGATCCCGTACCGGGACTTGAGGGGGTATTATCATGAATGCCAACAAACTACATATCAAGCAGCAAGAATTCTATCAGCAATATGGTGATGCCAACACCGTAGTGCCACCTCATGTTCCGCCCGCGCTTCTCACTGCCATCTGAATGTACTAACTACGATCTGTCCGATATCTGACCACCTGCTTCTTATTTAGGTGTATTATGTTTCGAATTTTTGGAAAAACCCCATCCTTTGAGCGCAAGGTTATTGTTCGTGTTACCTCGCTTGTACCATTACTTACTGCCCAACACTATGGGCGAAGATTTGTGTTTCTTGATGACTTGTAGTATGTCCCCCTTTTTTTAATTTATTTCGAGAGCTGATATGTACAATATGTCTGTGATGTACCCGGCGCTTCGGCAGCACCAGGAGGGTACTTGAACCCAACTGTGTGTGTACCATTAGTGTAGCCAGAATCAGAATGATTCGAAGGCCTCGTCATGTGCCCAATAAGTGCTATAACTATAGACCAAGCTTAAGGCACAGGTAAACACACTAGATACCGAGTACTACTGACATGAGAATTAGGTACTGATCTTAACTCAAGCTAAAGTAGTTTGACCTTATCAGTACAAAGTACATTTAAGTACAAATATGGACACAGAAGATCCAATCCGAACTGGCCATACAAATGTGTGCCTAAGTAACATTAGGATCAACCCCATCCCAAATAGGGAAAACACACAGTTACCTTGCCCATACTTAATTTCGCTTGCAATCTTGCGCCCAAGAGTGTTCAGTTGCTAACCGAGACCCCTAATAGGTTACATATGGCTAATAAATACCCAGCCAGGCTACGAATAATCCCTGGGGTGGACTTTTTTCCCCCCATTGATTTCTCTCACTGGCTGAGGTACGCCATTTCGTCATCCCTTGACATCGAGTGCAATTACTAACCGTACAACAGGTACTATGGGCTACTTCCACGCCCAAATCAGACTCCTACCACCGTCCTAGTGATACTGATGGTCACCCGAGCAAGGCACGTAAACCCAGCTTAATGACCGACCCCACTGACGATCAGACCTTAGAGTCTGAGATAATCTTTGGCCTCGTGAGAAGCATTGATGCCACCCTTCCTATGTCCACCCCCCTACTATACACACTATGAAGTACCTTACTTTCTGTGTAGCCCATACGGCAACTGGGCCATCACATGTTATTATCATACGTAGAATGTATTCCTAGAAGCGAACAATCATACCAGGGAGTGAAATAAAGAACAGAATGGTGTACACGGAGAACAATAAGTACCCAACACACACTATGAATCTTTCCGTTCCCTGCGATGACACAACCTTGACACAACCCTGTACGAATGATTGTTTACAAGCCCACACTGTGATAGTCGCATAGTTGGCATCAGTCTAATGGCATCGACCATTAGAGCTGTTGTAAGTCCATTGAGAGTGCCATTAGGGAATATGTATCAACTAGCAAATGATTGGCAGCAGTATGAGCCTGTCGTAAGACCATATAAGTCATCACTACTTGAATCTTCCCAACTGCACTGACGTTTGTGTGTGAGAAGTCTGTCCGAGCACAGTACCTCATACTCATTGACCCTTGCTGTGCTACCTACTTGGCCCCTTCCCAAGTGAAGCATAAGCCCAACTAGCTTGAGCATCAGCTGCCCTATTACATTTTTGTGTGAGAAGTCTGTCCGAGCCCAGTACCTCATATCTATTGATCCTCGCTGTGCTACCTACTTGGCCCCTTCCCAAGTGAAGCGTAAGCCCAACTAGCTTTAGCATCAGCTGCCTGAATACATTTGTGTGTGAGAAGTCTGTCTGAGCACAATACCTCATACCCATTGAGCCTCGCATGCTATCTACTTGGCCCCTTCCCGAGTGAAGCGTAAGCCCAACTAGATTTAGCATCAGTGAACTGACGCAGTATGATTAGCTGTTGACCCAGCCTACTGCCCTGTGAAATAGGAAGACTGCTAAATAACGCAGGATCCTAACTGAATACAGGAAGTCTGCTACATACACAGTACCCTGTATGATTACGATTGTGTCCTATTTGGCATCTTCATTGTAGAATTGTAAGACCAACTAGCAACACATTAGCTTCTGAAAGATCTACTAAGCAGTCGACCACGATGAGCAATACACATGATCCTACTTGGAGTAAGTGCAAACACTTACCCACCAATCTTGATGCACAGACCATAGGTAAACTTACCCGGTCTGGTGAGCATTCATGTGTCCAGAGCTATGGAGCTTATAAATGGGTTAATAAATGTATTAGACCCATATCACAGCTCATACCTCAGGAATTCAAGGTTACCCAAACCATACCTTATGACCCATTGACCACACTAACACCTTTAGATATTCACTTCGGTGAAAACCAGCCTACAGTCAAATTCACTCAGGAACGTATCCACAAACTGTTGGAAGATACGAAGAAACACCAGTTTCTGTGGCCTGAAGAACATGAACTATTCATATACGTACTCATCAAAAATGAAGCAGCCGTTGCCTTTGAAGATGAGCACTGTGGAACACTGAAAGAGACTTACTTCAGTCCCTATAAGATTCCACACGTACCACATACACCGTGGCAAGAAAGAAACATACCCATCCCACCTGGACTCAGGGACAAGGTCATAGAACTACTCTGCCTCAAGATTAAGGCAGGGATATATGAACCTTGCCAATTGCCATATTGGTCACGATGGTTCTGCACCTGGATTGAAGCCAAACAAAAGCTTCATATAGTACATGACCTTCAACCACTGAATGCAATAAGCCTGAAAGAATCCTCAATTCCTCCCAACCTGGATCAATTTGTGAACCGGTTTTTGGGAGAAAAATGCTTTACAGTATTAGACCTGTATTGGGGATTCAATGGCAGAAAAATGGATGAGGCAAGCCGTGATATGACAGCCTTTTTAACCCCATTGGGATTATTACATATTACATCATTACCCACTGGATTTATGAATTCCCCCTCAGAATTCCAAGAGTGCATGGTATTTGTGTTTCAAGATGAAATTGTTTCTCAAGTGATGAACATTTTCATTGACGATGCACCCATACGAGGACCAAGCACTACCTATCCTGACGCTGATGACCAACCCACTGTCCTACCAGAACGACCAGGAATATGATGGTACATCTGGGAACATGCCGTGGACCTAAATCACATTCTGCACAGAGCGGCAGAAGCCGGTGTCATCTTTCTAAGCTAAGGCAACTCAGAACTGATATAGTTCCCCAGACAACTTGCCTAAGCTTCCACGGATGACCGACTATAAGCTAGGGAAATGGTATTTCTCCTAGACAAATCAACACACAATTAAGGAGTATTGAGTCGGTGAGTAAACTTAGTCTCGCCAGTAACGTGGGTGGTTCGTCGATCTTCAACGATAGTTGAGGGGATCAATATGGCTAGAAAGCTCCTCTTGTGGTCTGGTTAGTATGGTGG
>JBBPRK010000457.1:0-22863 GCA_038093075.1 Boletus patriciae | reverse complement strand
TGACGACACCCCGTCGTGCGACGTTAGCTCGTCCTGTGCGTACGTGTTCCATCACGGGTCAACCTGCGAAATACCTCGATCCGAAGACAAACGTCCCGTTTGCCAATGTAGGCGCGTACGAGGTGTTGGCGAAGGTGATAGGGAGGGAGTATGTGTGGTGTAGCGCGTTGGGGTGTTATGTGGGAACAAGTGAGACGAGTCGGAGGGATAAGGGTCCAGGTGGGGAAGCTGGAGGGAGTGCGGTGACGGGTACGGACGTCGCTGAGGGTGTGGCTGGAGAGCAAGAAGATATGAATGTAGAAGATGAGGTTGAGGAGCTAGAAGAACGAACCGCGAAGCGGCGCAGGGTCGAGGTCACAGACGCATGATAGGTGACGCGAGCACCTCACGCAGTATCTCACTTTGTTGATCGCTTTCTCGACAGGTATGCCAGGTATTGACAGAGATTGCGCACATGAACCTTCTTGGCACGGGGCAGTCATTCTCTCCGAGTCGATGCATGCTTGACATTGCAATCCGTCCCATCGCGACATAGCGTGACGGTGTGGATATCATGGACGTGTCGAGAGGAAACTCAAGAAATCAAGTTAAAATCGACTCCTCAGAGGTCGCTTCTCCACCTCGACTTGGACACCTTGGCGCCCCCCGCATCCCCAACTCCCAACGTGGGCTGTCGTATTCCGGCACCTCTCACCACGACCTTGTTCGAGGAGCTCAACTGCATGGTCAAGATTCCCATAGCGAATACAAGCTACAAACACGTCGACTGCCGTTGATGTTGTGACCTTTTTGACTAGGGCAAGGTCCCCAGGCAAAGATGATAGAATAGCGAGATGGTCAACGTTTCAATACTGAGGCGGAAAAACATGCCACAAGGTGGTAAGCCGAAACTGTCGCAGCGTGATTGCACTCGAATTCGGCTGCCTGGGTCCGTTGCTTTGCACATCGGCGGTCAACAGGAGACACCATCTGAGAAAGGTCGGAGAGTTGGGGGTACACGTTAAACGTTCCCTGTAGGTCACCGGTCACTGATTGCATGAATGGAGCATGAAGGTAACACGTGATAGGCTACCCAGCGAAAGGGCTCGGTCAGTATGCCCTTGGGTGGAACCGGAGCTCATCGCTGCAGAAGATGATTTGCTCGTCAATTTAGACACTGGGACACAGTAAACGATCGAATTCTCAAGTGTTAGGTCCCTTCAACTCGCCCAGCCCTCTGAATCGTAGCCTCAGGCTTACCTCCGAGTCTTTTTCCTTGCAGACTGGCAGTGAGCACCAAGGGTGAAAGAGTACAAGCAACCCATGCGAACACCACGGGGTAACTGACGCCCGTAACTTACAGTAACTTGGGAGATAGCGGCCATCTTGTTCCGAATCAGATGGAAGCTGAGCATGCAAGGAGATGGCGACGTCGGTACATTAATATGACAAGAGTCTGACAGAACTTCCGAGTCTAGGCGCCCCGGGTAATACTGTGAAACATCGACAGGTTTCAGGTCCTCTTCTGTTGGGGTCTTGAATGGCGTCCCAGTTGATGTGCAGTTTAATCGTGAGTGGAAGTGACCATTCGACCTGCGATTTGCGAAGCCGAAGCATCCGGGAATCGGCACTGGTTACGGTCCGATCTGGAGTAGGTGACACTAACTTTTTGGCACGATCTCGCTCATTTTTGCTTCAAATGAGCTCGTTCAAGTTCGCAGGACTCTATAATATGCTGTAGGAATTATATCTAGGTGTGGACAATGGAAATATTGTATTCTCGATGTTGCAAAACTGACAAGTTGCTTTACAGCACCGTATATTGTTGAAAGAAGCCTCAAGCTCGGACACGCAAACGTGACGTTATGCCTTGGCCCGGTGCGCGCTCTCACCTGCCGTTCATTTCGCGAAGACTCGGATGGAGTCTAATGTCAAACGAAATGCGGAGGCTCGTACTCTTGTTTAAAGCCTCTTTATCTTACAGCGCCTGCTGTTCTACCATACCCCGCGAGGTCAGACTCTCCTTATGCCCCTCCGAACCTCAAGCGACCTTCCCTCGACACGAGAGCCATCAGACAACGATAACGAGGTTGTCCAATCCAATGCAGCACCGTCCAAGAAAGGTGCCAGGTTTTGGCTTATCTTCGTTTCGATGTGTATCTGCCTTTCTCTCTCTGCCCTCGAGTTATCCTCTGTCTCTACCGCACTTCCTACCATCGCCGATGCCCTACACACGTCTCAATTCACCTGGGTTGGCTCTGCTTACGCCCTTGCTTCCACTGCGTTCCTCCCAATGAGCGGCGGCCTCGCTCAGACGTTCGGTCGGCGACCTGCGATGCTGATAACCATATGTCTTTTTGCACTCGGAAGCGGCATTTGCGGTGGTGCGAATAGTATGAGTATGCTCATTGCGGGGAGAACTATACAAGGCTTTGGCGGAGGCGGCATTCAGTCTCTTACAGGAATTATCCTAGCTGACCTCGTCACCCTGCAAGAACGTGGTGTATACATCGGTTTCTTTGGATTGTGAGACCTGCTCGGTCATGGTGTTCAAGGATGCAAACCCTAATTGTTTCATAGGACATGGTGTCTCGCTGCGTCGGTCGGTCCTGTCGTCGGGGGTAGCCTTGCGGCGCAGGGACAGTGGCGTTGGCTTTTCTGTGAGTGTTTTAACCTTACTAAATCAGGACTAAGATACTCAGACAATGTGCAAGACCTCAATCTTCCCATCTCGCTCGTTGCGTGTGTGTCGATTGTCTTCCTTTCGGATCTGCCTACTCCCCCTGGCAGCTACCGAGAAAAGATTACGCGAATGGACTGGATGTACGTTTGAATGCAACGGTCGTCGCGAACCCAACCCTATTTACCGCCGTTTCACCGACAGTGGCAACTTTCTTGTAATCGCGAGCACCGTCGCATACACCATAGGATTGACGTGGGGTGGTATCACCGCGCCATGGGATTCTGTCACGGTGCTCGTCCCATTAGTCCTTGGCCTTGTCGGCCTCGGGGTTTTCATCGTGTACGAGGCCACTCTTGCAAAATACCCTCTCGTACGTGCTTCTCTATGTGCCTTGATTCGAATTGTAACCCTACTCGTTCCAGGTGCCGTTCTCCCTGATGACAAACATGACCAGCCTCAGTGGGTAAGGAATATCATTGGTAATCATCCCCCTCGTGGCCACTCACGCGTATCAGTTATATACAATCGTTCGCTGGCTCCGTCGTGACCTTTGCAGTCGTCTGTGAGTTTATTGCAGGGGGCTGCTACTCCTGCTGAGCATGACCACGGTACAGATTACTTCCCAGTCTATTTCCAAGCTTGCAAGCTCGCATCCCCCGTCAAATCCGGCGTTTACTCGCTCGCGTTCGCATCGCTCGCGCCAGCAGCTGTCACCGCTGGCATATCAGTTAAAGCCACCGGACGATATCGGCCGCAGACATGGATAGGCTGGATCATCACTGTCGTTGCTCTTAGTTTGATGAGTACGATCCTCGCAACGGACTCTCTCGGAAAATCTATTGGGTACGTGGCGCTGCTCGGCTTAGGTATAGGGTGCGTGGTATTCGCTGGTCTCCGTTTGATGTTCCAGATTTAGTGTGTGGTAGAGTACTGAACGCAACGCCAATCTACCCCATTCAAGCACCCCTCCCGGTGACGCAGAATGCACCCGCGCTCGCATTCATGTGGTTTCTCCGTTCGTTTGCCGCTGTGAGTATCTCCATTCTTCTCTCATTCACAACTCTTTTCTCAAGTATATCTTCATACGCTATAGGTGTGGGGTATCACCGTCGGAAGTACCGTCCTCCAAAATGAGCTCGCAAAGAAGGTTCCCGCGTCATATATCCAATCTGTCCCACAAGGGACCGCCATCATGTATGCTCTCATCCCAGACCTCTCCACGCTCCCCCAGGAGACTCTGTCCGAGATCCAAGTTGCCTTTGCGGAAAGTCTCGCGGTGTTGTGGAGAGTCTTGGCTGCCATCAGTGGCGGAGGACTCGTGGTGTCGTTGTTCATGAAAGGGCTCCCGCTACATAGTACGCTCGACGCGGATTGGGCATTGAAGAACGAGAAGGACGTGCTTACACCGGCGAACAGCTTGATTGGCTAGCGAAGATCTGGTGGCGATATCGACAATACCCGACGTGCATTTTGCACATGTCATGCTGATTTTTTATCGGCGCTCCAACCACCCTGACGTTCGCTCCTCTTGTCACTTTCTCCCATCATTACTTATGCATATCTGCTTTAGTAGAGGGTCTATCGTATCCTGACACGTCCGCCTCTTTCGCGTGATGTTTTGACACCTCGTAATCTTTCTTTTATGTTCTTGCTGCGTCCGAGGTGGTGCGATCCGACGAGGACGGCGTGTGCGTGTGCGTGTCGGAGAGATGCTCCGTCAGAATCGTATTGTCTCCTGCGAGGTGCTGTAGCCTCGTCCTTTCCAAGTCCCTCGACCACGGCGTTTTGCTCGTGAACAATTGTATCAAAAGCCTCGACCAACTCCTCGTGCGTAATCACCTCAGGCCTTGCAAGATAAACTTCATTGTCAGTCTCAACAATCAATGGTGGAACCCAGGTAAATGTTTCCGCCAACTCGTCAGCAAGTTCCGTGTCAATTCATGTGTCTGGGCAGGTATGCATGTGGGCATGCTTGCAATGAGTAGACTCTGCGGCAGGTTGACCCGTTTTGCACAGGTGGTCAGAATAGGGGATTGGATATCCAAATGACTAGCGACACGCTGCCCCTTTCAGGTTGACGTTCGTTTCTCAAGGGGGATACCTCGACGACTCGAACGGGGGAGAAGCGCTATAGGCGAGTAAACCGTCATATTCCTCCTCCCTGGGAAACCGCGATTAAGGAGAAGAAGTTGGTCGTTCAGAACATTGTTGACCGTGCGGGTACGCTTCGATCACGCACATGAGGCAGCGATATGTCATTGAGGCATCAGCAAACTGGGCTGTGCCCGCCGTGATAGCGTACATTGTCTGCTTTGGCGTTCCGAACGCGAAGTCCCGATTTCGAGACAGCGTTGACAAGATTCTGAACCTTTAAGTAGAATCTTGTGGCACGACTGTTAATGTTATTACTGCTTCTCTGCCCCCAGAAGTGACAAGTCAAACCAAAGATGCTATTGCTTCGCCCTCAACAATTCAAAGATCAATTTACACAACAACATTGGTCAAATTACAAGTATCCATATATTTCAACAACAGAATAGACAAGCGAAACAAAACAGAAAAGTTACATTCACAGCAGATAGTGGTGTTTCATCTGCATGCAGGTCAGCACAAACCGAAAATGTGACTTGCCTTTCGGGGACGGCAACTTGTACAGTTGTAGTCCTGGGGATGACATCCGAAATACTGTCATACCCAGATCTACAAAAGTAGAGAACGCTCTAGCGTCCTCACGAAGAGGAAAGGGGGAAAACATGACAGCCCGAGAGTAGTCTGAATCGGGTTTCGCGGTCAACAGGGACCACGAGCCACGAAGTGAACTAAAGGATGAGTGTTCCTTGCCAAGACGACAATTCAGCTCATCTCCTCGTACGACATACAATGGTAATCTCGGTGAACAAAACCACCATTGCAACTGGCGAACCAGCAAGGGCAACATGGATAGGGTCAATGATGGAGGTATCCGACCATGCAAAGGACGGGTGAAGTGTATGCACCAGAGGGTGACGTAGTGGGTCACGAAGGGAAGGCGTATGAGCCATGGAAATGTATTCCCGTTAGCAGTTGGGTAAACTGCCCAGCAGCGATGGTATGGTTGCGCTGCTCCTCTTTCGGTTGGGTGAACCGATGCGTCTAAAAACCCCGTTACAGGTAAGTCCCACAAACGTGAGCAACATAACCCGCAGACCATGTTGTGCGTCCGAAGACACAGTTGCCGCGATAGAGAACACTGAGTTGAGCACAGTGGAAAGGACGCACCACCCTGTCACCGCGACGCTTTTCAAAGCTGGCCAGTGCACAACTGGCAACTGCTTTTCTGGTACGTCGCTCAGTCCATTAGGACTTGTCCCGGCTAGAGACAATCAAGGATGACGGAGATGCTCAGACCTTCCCGCTCAGAAAAAAAGACGCGTCTGGGACGCATCTTGTGCGTGCTGAGCCTCGTAGCTTTCGAGCTGTCATGGGTTAAGAGAAGAAGGCGCGTCGGTCGGTCTTTTATATCGGAGGGCGAGCGGAGTCACGGTGTTTGCCGGGGTTATGGCACGTGATGGGCAGAATCGCGACTCGGCGCTGCCAGTGGTCTCGGCGCCCATGGCGCGTCCCCGCTGGCCACGGTCTCCCTACAATCTTCTTTCACCGCCAGCGATCCATTAAGCATCATAAGTCCCCGACCTTGCTCACTCACTTCCACTCACCTGACCTTCAGCGACTCAGTCGTAATGGAGGACCCTTCGGACCCTTTCCATCCGCTCTCCGCTCGCTCGCAGTGTGCCCCCCCTCCACCCCTACTGACCCATATCTTTACCGTCGCAGCCGATCACATGCATTTGGCTGCCCTCGATTCTGTTCGTGTTCGCTTGCACTGCACACTTTGACGGCTCGCTTGGCTGCATCCGCAGAGCACTATGACCGTCACATCGCGAATTTGGCAGATAGCCACAAGCTTCACGGTCCCGGATGCGCGTCCCTGGTTGATTGGTATGGCATTGTCGTTATAAAGCCAAATTATCTGCCCCCGGAACACGTTCATCATCTCTAGGGGAGCCGCGATACGCAACTATCCACTTTGCCGACGTGGAGCCAAAAGTTGAATATGTTCTCCGCTGGACACAAGGAACTACTAAACACGGAAAAGGTACTGTTGAGTCGTCTCTCCGGATAGTTTCTCTCGATCTCAAGAGGATGGACTACCTTGCTCTCAATGACAGGAACCTCCTCTCGCCCGCGTGACGTGTTGACACGTCGTAATCTTTCTTTTTACCGGGTGCACAGGTGGAGCTTTCCATCTGGGCCAGGACCAGCGGGCTAACAAAGTTAGGAGATCGGTAAACCGCGACGAACGAGGAAGACGATGGGCGTGCGGGTGGCGGTCGGGTCATGACTGGCCGGTGAAGGTGAAATGAAATTCCGCCGAGCGGGTTGCAGTCTGATTCTGGACTCGAATAGGTCTCTTGATCTTGTGTATGCAGCTGCCTTTCGATCTTATTTTTTTGGATGGCTGGCAAGTCGAGCCCGTACACATAAACACCAAGCGGTAGGCTGATACCGGTTCGAGGAAAAATGCGCCTACGCACGCCCCGCGTGGTGCGGGGTGCGCGGGCTCTGTGCACTTCTTCGTTCAGACAGGGAGCTTAATACCCACTAAAACCTCAAGCGCTGCTGGCCAGTCGGAGTATTGGTCCTGGGGTGATCCATCCATGTGTTGCCAACAGTGTTGGAGGCCGGCGGACTGTTAAAGACTATGTCTGACATGTTCGCGTGGACACTCACAAGCTGGCACATGCTGTTTGGGACGAGATCAGTGAGGCTGCACATAACAACAAGGTACTCATAACTTACTTGGATCAGCTCGAGCGGAAGTGAGCGATAATAAGATAACAAACAGCGGTAACATAATCTTAGGTCAGGCGAGGGAAGAGGGACGACTCCTGTCCTGAAGTAAGTAGTCGTAATCGTTAACGAGATCACACTGCTAAAATTCAATACGTACATTCCCAATGGCATTGGCGATTCTCGCCGGTGCGTCGAGAACACCTCTGTTGGCCTGCAGTCCGAGGCCAGGTCGGAACAGCACCCGAGTCAGGGCGCTGTCGCTCGTTAGATGACGCTGTCAATCTGTCAATCGGGAAACAAGCCGAACATGTGAAAATGGGCGATGCGCCTCGAGGCAGTTCGCGCAGCAGCACAGCATCGGCGAGCAAAGGACTGGAAAGGAACGTTCGAAAGTCGTGTGTGTGGCGCAAATGCAATACAGCATGCCAGTGATGCGGGGTGCGCAATTTCCAGCGAGGAAGTGTTCTTTACAAGTACTTACAAGCCTCGTATATGCAGGGGTTGCCAGCCAGCAAATGCCACTGAGTGAGATGTGGCGCCGAACCTCTGATGGGAGCTAATCTGGTAACCAGCCTCCCTATGGGGTTGCCGCGTTGAGAGACAAACCGTCGATAGATTGCCTCTCAACACTGCAACAATCTCTATGATAGACGAGGGCTGGTCACCAGACTGGGGAGAAGCAGGGAGAAGCGACGCCAGTCACGACACCGGCAATTGACTTATCCCTCCTTGTACGATTCGCTTTCGCATGAACGCTATCGGATGTTCCACACCCATCAATGGTCCTACTACAGTTCAAGCCGCTACAGTGTTGCAAAGCCGCTCGCATATCACCTGCTTTTCAAGTTACGCCTAAACACATCCATGCAAGAATCTTCAAATTTGCGGAACATGTTATTGACAGCTCTACCACAGCCCATCTGAGCTGGGCCAGCGCCGTTCAAGTCACTGTTGAAGCCGCGCTGACGTTTTATGGAGTGGCCGGCTGCAGTTGCCAGAGGATGCCACAACTTGAAACTAATGATCGGGACCGGATCGGATCAGCCATTGGTGATGTCCAATGAATCAAACTGCACTCTGTCGTTTAAAGCTCTTTAGTTGACGGTGCCCGCTGTTCTACCATACCCGCGAGGTCAGTGCAAGGTCTCCTCATGCCGTCCCAAACCTTGAGCGACCCTCCCTTGACGCGACCGCCGTCATACAACGATGACAAGGTCGCCCAATCAAACACAACACCGATCAAGAAAGGCGCCAAATTTTGGCTTATCATCCTTTCGATGTCTATCTGCCTCTTTCTCTCTGCCCTCGAGTTATCCTCTGTCTCTACCGCACTTCCTACCATCGCCAATGACCTACAAGCGTCTCAATTCACCTGGATTGGCTCTGCCTACGCCCTTGCTTCCACTGCGTTCCTCCCAATGAGCGGCGGCCTTGCTCAAACGTTCGGTCGGCGACCCGCGATACTGATAACCATAGGTTTCTTTACACTCGGCAGCGGCGTTTGCGGCGGTGCGAAGAGTATGAATATGCTCGTTGCGGGCAGAGCCATACAAGGTTTTGGCGGAGGGGGAATTGAGTCTATCACAGGGATCATCTTAGCTGATCTCGTCTCCCTCAAAAAACGTGGTGCATTTATCGGTTTGTTTGGACTGTGAGACCTGTTCAATCGTGGGATCCAAGGATGCGAACTCAAACAGTTTGTATAGCATATGGTGTGTTGCTATATCGATCGGTCCTGTCGTCGGGGGTAGTCTTGCGGCGCGGGGACAGTGGCGTTGGCTTTTCTGTGAGTGTCGTAGCCCTGCTAGTCTTGTCTGAGACACTCAGACAATGTGCAAGACCTCAACCTTCCCATCTCGTTCGTTGCGTGTGTGTTGGTGATCTTGCTTTTGGATCTGCCCATTCCCCCTGGCACTTACCGAGAAAAGATTATGCGAATGGACTGGATGTACGTTTGAATGCACTGGCAACGGTCGTCGCGAACCCAACCCTACTTACCGCCGTTTCACCGACAGTGGCAACTTTCTTGTAATCGCGAGCACCGTCGCATACACCATAGGATTGACGTGGGGTGGTATCACGGCGCCATGGGATTCTGCCACGGTGCTCGTCCCGTTAGTCCTTGGCCTTGTCGGCCTCGTGGTCTTCATCGTGTACGAGGCCACTATTGCAAGATACCCGCTCGTACGTGCTTCTACCTGCTTCGATCCGAACTGCATCTCACCGTACGTGCTCCAGGTGCCGATCTCCATCATGACAAACAGGACCAGCCTCAGTGGGTAAGGAACATTGTTGGTAATCATCTCCCCTCGCGGCACTCACGCGTATCAGTTATATACAAATGTTCTGCACCTCCATCGTGACATTTGCAATCACCTGTGAGTTTATTCCAAGGAGTCACTACTCCTGCTGAACATGACCAATGTACAGATTACTTCCCAGTCTACTTCCAGGCTTGCAAGGGCGCATCCCCTGTCCAATCAGGTGTTTACGCGTTCGCGTTCGCAACGTTCGCGCCCACAATCAGTGCCACCGGGATATCCGTTCAAGTCACCGGGCGATATCGGCCGCAGGCATGGATAGGCTGGATCATCACTATCATTGCGCTTGGTTTGATGAGTACGATCCTCGCAACGGACTCTATCGGAAAACCCATTGGGTACGTAGCGCTGCTTGGCTTAGGTGTAGGGTATGTCGCGTTGGTTGGTCTCCGTTTCATGCTCCTGATTTAGTGCCTGGTAGAGTACTGAGCGCAACGCCCATGTACCCCATTCAAGCGCCCCTACCGGTGGCGCAGAATGCACCCTCACTCGCATTCATGTGGTTTATCCGTTCATTCGCCGCTGTGAGTATCTCCGTTTCCTTTTCATTCACAACATTCTGCTGAGCCTCGATACGCTCTAGATATGGGGTATCACCATCGGGAGTACCGTCCTCCAAAACGAGCTCGCAAAGAAGGTTCCTGTATCGTTTATCCAGTCTCTTCCGCAAGGGACAGCCATCATGTATGCTCTCATCCCAGAGATCTCCACGCTCCCTGCGCAGACGCGATCGGAGGTCCAAGTTGCCTTTGCGGGGAGCCTCGCGGTGCTGTGGAGAGTCTTGGCTGCTATTAGTGGCGGAGGATTCGTGGTGTCGTTGTTTATGAAAGGGCTCCCGCTACATGACACGCTCGATGAGGATTGGACATTGAAGGAGGTTAAGCCGATATGACGCGGTCATGCTGGCGAACGGGTTGGTTAGCTGGAGATGAACGGGTGGGAATATCAACAACAACTGCCATGCCGTTGTATATGTTCGACTCTCGTTCTGTGCCAGTGCTCAAGACTTGAAAATTCATCTCGAAACTACCCTGACCTTTGCTCTTAAATTTCTACTTCTTTCTATCGCACATATCTGCCATAAGCAGGAGGGCTTCTCGCGCGCGGCATGTTGAGTCGTAATTTATGTTCTTGCTTCGTCCGAGTATTGGCCTGAGCCGGCTGGGCGGAAAGAGGACGCCGGACGCCGGCGTCCACGCGAGTTCTGTGGTGTGGCGGTGCAGTGGCACCTCTGCGGATGCACTCTCAGGTGGAGTTGCGCATCCGGGCCAGGACCAGTGGGCCAACAAGGTCGAGATCCGGGTGTGCGGTCGGGTCATAATGGGTACCAGAGGGCGCATTGTCTTTCTCTTGTGTCTTGCAGCTTCTTTTCGATCATATCAAGGCACACGGGCCATTTTGGGTTCGAACTGATCCGCTCATACACGAGTACTACAAAGCCGCTATTGTGCCCTATTCAACTCATTGTCCTTGTCGCTATCATTCTCGTCTCGAGGTACGTTTCGGATGAAATCTCCCCTTGCTACATCGTGTTCGAAATTATCCATAGATTGAGGAATCACCTTCCCCCAATGTTATCTGTCCTGCCTCTTTCGAAGACGACGACCTTTAAAAGCGGAGCGGCGGAAGCAGCTCCTCGAACCTCCCTTCTGATACCCATCTCCTTCCCGCACGTCGCTGGCGACTTGTACAATACTCTCTTTCCTCGATTGCCTTCGACATCGACGCCGTCTATACCACCATTGTACTCTTTGAATTCGTCCAATCATGCTATTCTTTAAGACCCTCGCTATCTTATGCTGTAGCCACGCTGTTACCTCCTTTCCATTGAATGGAAATCTTCAGCGCAAGAGAGATGTAAATCCTGCTCTTGTCCCCTCGTTCGGATGGCAGGCCGGAATCAACCCTGACGGTCAGTAACCCTCACCCATCCATGGCAACCTTGGATAGACTCATCACCCGTCGCTTTCTAGGTACAGGGAACTGCGATGGCGCCGTGAATGGCACCAATGGGAAACCTATTCTCGTGCCTTGCCAATGTCCCCCGAACTCGACATTCTTTCTTACCGTTCGTCGCAAAGAGATTCATGCTCTCAGTGCGAGTTCTGATAGCACCCTTCCAGGCTCTCAATGAGAATGTCGCAGCTGGGTTCGTCACCACGAACCCTACTGTCAAGCTAACCTTCCCGACGGACAATAGCACTGCTTCCCAACTTGCACGTCTGGGTGCCGCCGCCGTCACCTTGCAGAATCTGGAAGGTCCAGGTGTTGGATGTCCCATCTCGTCGACCACTTTTTCTGCACAGCAGAAAGCTATCGACGCGGAGACGTCGAATACTACGTCCTCCTCCACTCTGCCTACAGTTTCCCCCTCTGCTCCAGCCACTTCCAGCCCAGGTACTAACACTAGTCAAGCGAGCAGCATTGGTTCTTGCTCTGCTACTCCAACACTAGCTCAAACGTCTCCGCCTGCATCCCCCTCTCCCACGTCCACTACAAACATCACATCTCCGACATTATCATCTGACAACACTACCACCCCGACGGATGCACAGATTGCTGCTCTTGCGCCACCTCTGGGATGGCAGTCTGGTATCAACCCTGACGGTACGTGTGATAGATGTATCATGTATCGAGGTCTCGAAACTCAAGGAGCATCTTCAAGGTACTGGAAACTGTGATGGAGCTGTGAACGGCACAAATGGGAAACCAATCCTAATTCCATGCCAGTGCCCGCCAGACCAGGCAAACTACATCTCGGTGAGAGATACTTTCCAAGTCTTCTCCGTCAATCTCCTGACCTCTCTACCCAGAATCTCACCGTGAACATCCGTGCTGGACACGTGGTTCTCAATCCCACAGTCCTCCTTACGTTCCCAACTGATAACAGCACTGCGTCTCAGAGCGCTCGTCTAAATGCTGCAGCAGTCACCATTCAGAACCTGAATGGAGTGGGGAAAGGATGTCCCATTTCCTCCACTAATTTCACTGCACAATCAAAAGCTATCGATGCGGAAAGCTCGGGTTGAAAGTCTCGGAATCACTGTTGTATCTGCTAGAACTGTATCTGTAGCATAACCATCCCTCATTGCGGTGGTTGAATGGACTAGTGGTCAGGTGGTATACCAATTGCAAGCACGCACGCATTCATGACGACGACGACGCCCCGTGCGTGTTTGTTCACCCACCCTTGACGCCGCGCCCCCTTGCCCTCGCGCCCCAACCTACCAAGAGAGCCCCTCGTCCCTGGCCCACATTGCCTCTGATATCATTCATTTAAACTGACCTTTAAATAATCAACCGACTTTTCATACATCATTCAAATAGCAGACACGACTCGTGCGCAATCCCATTCCTACTATTCTTGTATAGCCTCGGCCGATCCCTAGACGCGGGTGATGGCAGCCTCAAGTTGCCGGGCCTGCCGGATTCATCAAGAGGTCGTAATTGTGTCTTTGATCATGATCCCTCCACCCTCCGCCAAGCACGAAGACCCTCTCGTGTCGTGCAGTTCGCAGGGACAGCCCTATCCACATTGAAATTGCCCCTTCGCTGATTTACGATCGCCTGCTACCGTCCTGCAGCCATCGCTTACCGGATTGTCAACAAGTCGATAATCGTGTCTTCCATTGTCCACCACCAGGGTCCACTTACAAGCACGAAGACGATGCAATTCGCAGTGGCAGTCCTTTCCACGTTGAAATCAACACCACCCCTTTGTTGGTTCACGATTGCCTACTGCCGTCCTGCACCGTGCAGCCATCGCTTACCGGATTCATTAAGTAGTCGATAATCGTGTCTTCCATTCTTCACCACCAGGGTCCACCTACAAGCACGAAGACGATGCAGTTCGCAGTGACAGCCCTTTCCACGTCGAAATTAAATTTACCCCTTCGCTGGTTCACGATTGCCTACTACCGTCCTGCAGCCAGCGCTTACCGGATGCATCAAGGAGTCGATAATCGTGTCTTCCATTCTCCACCACCAGGGTCCACTTACTACAAGTTCGAAGACGATGCAATTCGTAGTGGTAGCCCTTTCCACGTCGAAATTAAACTTACCCCTTCGCTGGTTCACGATTGCCTACTGCCGTCCTGCAGCCAGCGCCTACCAGATTCATCAAGCAGTCAATAATCGTGTCTCTCACAAGCACGGAGACGATGTGTCGTACAGTTCGCAGTCCCAACCCTTTTCCAAGTTGGAATTGCCCCTTCCCTGGTTCATAACTGCCTTTTAACGTCCTGCAGCCAGCGTCACCAAGTCCATCAAGGAATCGATAGTCGTGTCTTCCATTCTCCACCACCAGGGTCCGCTTACGAGCACGAAGACGACCTCGTGTCGTGCAGTTCGCAGTGGCAGCCCTTTTCCAAGATGCCCCTTCGCCGGTTCGCAATCGCCTACTACCGTCCGGCACCTATTCCACTGCACGATGTTAGCGCGAGGCACTGCTCTCCAATCCAAATTCGCACTCACGCAGCTCGCAGCTGTAGACTGTGAGACCCCAAAACGCGGCCAACACATTTAGTTCATTTCGACGATATACTTATACTTGCTCTTCTTGCGACTAAAAGGTAGTTCTCCCATCTCTCGCAGACCCATTACAAAGTTTCCCCTGCGCTACAGAGTCTTCCCCTCAATTCTCGCAACTCAAGTAACGATGTCGCGCACGTCTTGTTGCTGCTTCAGTCTGATGCCATACTGACCCATCACTCACCGCAGTTATCCCTACTACCCATGACATTGTTCTTTGTCACGGAGTGATGGGCTTCGGCCAGTTCGGGCCTCTCAACTACTTCAATGGCGTAGCGGATGATTTGAGGAAACTAGGCTGCAAAGTTTTTGTGCCGGAAGTTAGCATGACAGGCAGTATCTCCTACAGGTCCAATCAGCTCCACACGAAAATCGAGTCCTACCTTACCGATACTTATGGTTCCGCCGTCGACAGGCCCGTCCATCTCATTTGTGAGTCGTTTCCTTTTTGTCGCGTACAAGTCCTAATGTCTTCTCGAATCAGGCCATAGCATGGGAGGACTCGATGCTAGACTTCTGGTGCATAGGGACCCGAAACCCAAATACAAAGTACTATCCATCACAACAGTATCGACGCCCCATCGTGGGTCACCCATGGCCGCATGGTCCGAGAGCTTGAGTGAGTGGTGATAAACATCCGCATCGACGTTTCCGCTGAGCGCATGGTTTTCAGACTTTTTCACTAAGGTTGTGGCTGCACCCCTGCTCGCCATTGTGCACCAGTGTGCGCCAGCAATCAAAGATATGAGGCCGGAGAACATGAAAGATTTCAATCGCAATTACCCAGATGTCGCGGGAATCAGGTATTTCAGTGTTGGGGCGAAGTTTAATCCATGGCCCGTTCACTTCTATTTGTACGTCTGCCTCCTTTTCTGCGAAACTCGCAGCTCATCGGATGGATGACAGCCTCTCTCACAAATTCATCAAGGATTCTTCGAATGACAGCAGGTATCCCGATGCTTTCGGAGAAAATGACGGAATGGTCTCTGTCAGGTCTGCAAGATGGGTACGTGACCGGTTTCGGTATCTTCCTATTTCACCCAACACTTGGAGTAGGGTGAGCCCCTCAATTTTTTAACCCAAGATACCAGCCACTTCGGTGTTGTATGTTCCCCATTTAGTCCCTTTATGTATCTCTCATCAACGAGTTCCCTGCTAGATCGGCTGGGAACTCATGCCAGGTGGAGGAGCCGATTCGGACTTTGACACCAAACTGTTGTATCGCCGGCTCGTGGACAACGTCTCCAGGAAGGTCGAAGGCAACTGAGAATGACGGGCATCGCCTGAATGACAGCACGCTGGGCGGGTCTTTGGTTTCTTTCTATCTTGTTTTTTCCCGGATCTCGTATTTGTCTCGATCTCATGTCTTCCCGGAGTTGGCTGGCGCTAGCGCCTGTTCTTCGTCTGTGTGTACTCTAGCTCTTTGATATATGCATGCCCATTGGTACCTTGTTGCACAGGCGAGGTCCAGACACCGCAAATGGAGGGTAAACAATTTGAACAATCGACATGACAGTACTCGAGCTCTAATAATTCAAGCACAAACGAGGAAATTACTCGTCCCAATCCAACTCCGTGCCAAGAGACCCAGACGCTACATTTTCGATCGAACCAAACAATCCGTTAACTTGAATAACAAAAGTCACAATGGCATCAGACGGTGCCAGGATAGATTTTTTCAACCTTTAGGCTGACACCTTGGAGGTTTAAGCTCTTCTCTAGACCCAACACGTCCTGTAGCAATGGGTACTCGTTGTCCCCCGAAACTATGACCGTCTCAAGCGAAGGAAGTTCCATTGATATCGACCGCAAAGATGCCTCGAAGGTTTTATAG
Organism: Boletus patriciae; assembly: GCA_038093075.1. Lineage (NCBI taxonomy): Eukaryota > Fungi > Basidiomycota > Agaricomycetes > Boletales > Boletaceae > Boletus > Boletus patriciae. Next base: position 6,683 of record JBBPRK010000457.1, on the reverse strand, counting down.
TCTGGAGCGCTGCTTGCCGCGGAGACGGGTACAGCGATGGATATCGTCCGCACACCGACAGGAAGGAAAGGTGCCGCCTCGCTAAAAACATGCCAGTCGACGTGAACAGTTCGTAACGATTGATACGACCGCAAGGAAGGCTCGAACGACCACGGCCAGCAACCCTCGATCCAGAGCTCTTCGAGACAACCGGCTAGAAAATCTGGAAGCTCAAAGTTGTTGGCTCGGAAGGGGTGACGGGTGTCGAATAATTCAAGACATTTCAATCTTGCGTTTGACCGCGGTAGAATCTGGGTTAAATCCTCGTTCACGAGGATGCAGTGTTCCAATCGAAGCTTCGTGAGCTGAGAAAACTCGGGCCAAACGGAGTCGGCCCTCGAGTTTGCCTGTGAGCCATCGAAGCGAAATCCATTGAGAGTGAGTTCTCGCAGAGCAGAAAAATGGGATGGTCTGGGGCTGCCGAGTATGGAATTTACGTCGGTGACGCGAATGGATCGTAGGTATGTGTGCTCGGATGGATCCGAGAAAAGACCAGTCTACGACGCAGAAACATAACTTGGATTAAAATCGCGTCCGCCCGCAAATAGTAGGAGATGCTCGCCTCAGCCACGATATCGATTTCCTGGACCAAGTCGCAAGCTTTGAAGATGTCGGCGGACAGCTGCAGCAACCGAGCATCGGTGGTAGTTGACGCGGCTGGGTGCGATACGGAAAGGTCCGTTGGTGATTTTCCTCGGCCGGGCGGCAAGTACAGGGCTTTGACCCATGAACCAAATGAGGGATTGGACCGAAGGGTGCGATACAGAATTTCACACTGCTCCATTGTCTGCAGACTGATCTGCTCGTACAAAACCTCTGTAGCTGGGCCGCGCCAGGACATGCAAACGAGAGGGGCCGAAACGAGAGCAACGTCCAAGATGCGTGACCGGCAGGGAGAGGAAGTGAGAGTGGTGGAAGAAAACAGGTCCAATGGAGGCAGACGGAGTCGAGGTATCTCGCGAAGGATCATGACAATGACCTCTGGAGGTACTTTTGCGATGATAGCGAGCTGCGTCTCTCTGTCGACATGCTAGAGTAATTTGAGCGCAAGTAAGACAACAAGATACATTCGACATTACCTTGATACGAATCACCTCGGACTCGGACGGCTGCCTCTCCAATTTGAAGAACGAGGTGAGATAGCGGAGCACCATTGGTATGATTTGGATGACAGCTCGAACTAGTGCGAAACTAATATTTAAGGTGGCGTACAGTGTATCACTGTGCAAGTCCTAGAATATTGTCTTAAGAAAATATTCGGGGACTCAGTGATATGTCTCACCATTGTATCAATCCTGTAAGGCTGGCGTTCTGATTTGAAGAACCTCAAAGAGTAGGCTGCTAGTGTTGCCGTCGTATGAAGGGAACTGAATTTGTTGTTTAGTTCACTTTGAAAACTAGAGGTCGTCGTCGTCGACTTGAACCTTGCTTGCGGAGCGACGAAAAGAAAAGCGTGGAGTAGGAAGACGCCGTCTGCTCCGGGTTAAAGCGGTGCCCTTTGAGCGCAACAGGCGATGACACAATATAGCGAATCCCGGAGAGATCGGTCAAACCCCGTCCAAAGATTCACGAATCTATTTCTAAATGAATAGGTGATGAAACATGACCTTGTTTTTGAAAGCTCCACAGAGATAAAATTGGTAAGATCCTCCGGGTACAACGCCGTGGCAGGTCTTGCGCGGGAGATCTCACTGATCACAAAAATTGCTCTGCGGAGAACATGCCCATATATGGATGTATCTCCCCCATCCCGTAATCGCTATCCCCCACACTGGCACCGACTCGATTTTCGGCACTCCACTACATACACAACATTTTCACCATTTTATTATACAGATCCTAGTTATTATACCTACATCTGCGAACTTGAACAAAGAAAAATAATGCAGTAGTTCTCGAGATCATGAAGTTGGCTTTTGTCACGCAACTGTCACTCGCCAAGTGGACTTATGATGTCGAAGCGGAGCCTCGAATTTCAAACGTGATTCTCGTTCATAATCACTCTACTAACCAGCAATATCACAATCTCACATGGCGATGGCGGGCCGTCATGCATTCATGGACAGCAAGCTTCTACCAGATATCCGGAATACAAACGAATGGCTCGTCCAGAATTCGGCTCCCTTGCATCCTTGTGATCTACCCGCCTGTGACTGGAAAGCTCGCGGGAAATAACTGGCATCGAAAATACTAGCAGCCAAGAACAAGGCCGACGACACCGCGCGACGACGACGTTAGGGTTACCAAAGTTTGCTTCAGTTCGCCGTTCGAGGCCTCTCTGCCCGAACATGAACCCGAACCTGAACTCGGGCCTTCGAACCCTGAACCGGGAGGGCGGGCGGGCAAGAGCGCGTGCGCGCATCGGAGGCGAGGAATGTGTGCGAATGACGCGCATGCACACACAGACCTGCTGTCTGCGTGTGTACACGAAAGCGAGGGTGGGTGAGCGAGAGCGCACAAACCTTCTGCGCCACCGTCATCACTTTTGCAGTCGTCTGTGAGTTTATTCCAAAGAGCTGCACTCCTGCTAAGCATGACCACTATGCAGATTACTTCCCGGTCTACTTCCGGGCTTGCAAAGGCGCATCCCCTGTCGTGTCCGGCGTTTGCTCGCCCACGTTCGCATCGCTCGCGCCCGCAGTCATCACCACCGGGATATCGATTAGAGTCACCGGACGATATCGGCTGTAGAAACGGATAGTCTGGATCCTCACTGTCATTCCTTTGATGGGTACAATCCTCGCAACGGGCTCCCTCGGAAAACCCATTGGGTATCGCGTTCGTCGGTCTCCGTCTGATGCTCCGATTTAGTGTGTGGTGGAGTACTGAGCGCAACGCCCGTGTACCCTGTTCAAGCGCCCCTACCGGTGACATAGAATGCACCCGCACTCGCATTCATATGGTTTCTCCGTGCGTTCGGCGCTGTGAGTATCTCAATCCCTCTCTCGTTGTTCTCAGATGCAGTCTCATACTCTGTAGGTGTGGGGTATCACTATCGGGAATACTATCCTCCAAAACGAGCTCGCGAAGAAGCTCCCCGAGTCGTTTATCCAATTTGTCCCAGAAGGGACTGCCATGAGTCTGCTGCGGGATCCAAGTTGCTTTTGCGGGCAATCTCGCGGCGTTGTGGAGTCCTGGCTGCTGTTAGTAGCGGAGGACTCGTAGTGTCGTTGTTCGTACAAGGGATCCCGCTGAATGACACGCTCGGTGCGGATTGGGCATTGGAGAACGAAAAGGAGGAACGGTCGCTATGACGTGCTCACCCTATCGCATCCTATCATCTATGTCGTCCGCCTCGCGCGTGACGCGCTGACACGTTGCAATAATCTTTCCTCTTGTGTTCTTCCCTCGTCCAAGTGTTGTCCAGGTTTGGCACGGGCGGAGGGGGTGGCGCAATCCGACGACGACGGCGTATGCGTATGTGTATCTGAGAGATTCCCGTCAGCACCGTGTTGTCTCCTGCGAGGCACTATGGAGAAGAGTCGGATCTGAAATGACGCGATGCAATGAATTGCACAAATATCTCGCTTCGAAGGGGATCTGCGGGCGCACACTCGAGCGGAGTTCTGCGTCTTGGCCGGGACCGTTGAGCGGGCCAACAAAGTCGAGGGATCGGACTCACGGTGTGGTAGTGATACTGGTGGATGGACTAGTCAGGTGATATACCAACGATCACGTGATCCGACCGAAACGCGGTTTGGTTGCAACCACGAAATGGAGACGCGATCTTGACTCATAAACCCATGGCTTCCTCGTCGTCGCTCGCGTTGAGCACCCTCCTTTCGACATTACACACGCATTTGAACGCTCAAACTCAATTACTGCCACAGCTACATTCCCAACTCGGTCTACCCGCCACCGCCCTCGAAGACGAGCTCGAAGAACTCCAGCACAACCTGACTCGAGCAGTAGAATCACAAATCGACGTACGCAAGAAGCAAGTCGAAGAATGGGAGGCTAAATGTGAAGAGATGGAAATCGGATGTTCCCGATACGCGCGCGCGTTGGGAACGAACGCAAAAGTCGCCGGGTCGCTCAACGAGATCAAGTCGGAAAAGATCCTACCGCGACGGCACGAACGTGCCATGGAGTGTCAAGAACGGCTGCGGCAGGTGCGTCGATGTGGTGTTATCGATGTCGAGGATACGACGTGTCGAGCAATCGGGATAGGTTTATCACACCAAGCTCGAGCAACTGACGACGTTGACGAATCGACTGAACGCCCTTGGGCGAAGTTTGGGATCGAGTTATTTTGCTGCTGATATCCTTCGACCGACCGTTTCGGCCGAGGAGGATCCAAATAATCCCAATGCCCTTCGGGACGTCATGCCCGAGCGTTTCTCCAAACTGGAGAAGGAACTGGTACGAGGGAAAGGCGAAATGGTGAGCTCATCTCCGTGTTTTCATGTTCATAGTTTCCGTGCGGTGGTGCTCTGTGCATCGAATAGTAGATGGTCGTCCGAGTTGGATATCTCTGTGCAAATGTGATGATCATATCTCGCAGCCTTTTGCACGGTGGATACTTCAACTCAGAGACAACTTCCATCGAAATTCACGAATATGTGGTTCGCCTCCTTGAGTTCTTATGATCCAATTCATCATATTTGCCCGGTCCCATATTCCATGTTTGGCGTGAATACCATGTTCACTAAAACGTCTTCATCTAGACGAAACGCCTCGGCCTGCTTGGGGATGTATTCCTCCAAATTGATTGGTTACACACAGAACTTGGTATTGATCCACCAGAAATTGACGACGCGCCAGCTCTACCTGTCGCTTCTTCCTCAACGCTAGCAGTTCCCGCCTACATACTCCCCCGTTCATCTTCTTCCAGTAACCTACGAGCGCCAAGTGTGGATCCTTTTCTCGAATCGACCGGCACACCTACCCCTTCATGTCAAGGTAGATCCGATGCCAGGCTTCTCTTCCGCTCAGCTTCTCCGACCCCGACGCCATCATCCGAACTCGGTGCAGATCCCGTGCGGGAATTCCAACATGCATTTTCTCGTTTCGTACAACTTTTGGATTCCTCATCGACGCCCGATCCTGTCCCTGCTACCCTTCTTGGTTCGCTTGGGGTCGAACCAACCCAGAAGATGATGTTATATGCGGAGCAGCGATGCTCTGAGTTGACGGAGTTGAAGAAACGAAGAGAGACTCATATTCAAGACATGTATGATCAACTGGAATCGCTCTGGAGAAGAATGGGAGTGGATGATGCGGCGATGGATGCATTCGTTGACGTGAGTCACGTCGACCCAGGTTTCAGCATTCATTGACGTATGTCGTCTGTAGGCGAATCGTGGGACAACTCCACAGGTTATCCAAGCATACGAGGAAGAGCTGGAGCGCATGATTGATCTAAAGAGGGAACGAATGGGAGAGTTCATTTGGAATGCCCGGTCTGAGATCGAATCGTTGTGGAATGAATTGATGACCGGAGAGGATGAGCGTGCAGACTTTGCTGCTTTTGCGGATGGTATGTACCCTCCCAGAAGCCTCTGTCACCGGGATGGAGTTCATGCTCCACGCACAGATGAACACACGGAAGATCTCCTGAGCCAGCACGAACACGAAATTGCGCGGCTCAAAGCGGAGGTCAGACTCAAGACGCCTATGTTGGCATCGATAAAGAAATACTTTGACATATGTGAAGAGGAGAAGGAGTTGGAACGGGCTGCTGGAGATCAGACGCGACTGCTCGGCCGAGGAGGCGGCAGGGATCCGGGGAGGCTACTAAGAGAAGAGAAGATGAGGAAGCGGGTAGGCAAGGAGAAACCAAAGGTTCGTTCTCAGGTTCTACGGGTATTCATTGCCTGTTTAATCACTCGATCTGCAGCTGGAACAGCAACTGCTGTCGTGCCTTCCCGCATGGGAGCAGGCCAATGGTCGCCCCTTCCTGGTGCATGGAGAAAGTATGCTCCAGATTCTGATGGAGAACGTGTCTGCGAACGAACAAGAGAACAAGAAGAAGACGGTCACATCGCAATACTCAGTGCAAGCACTCAATGCGGGCCAACCCACTGGCCCTCTGACCCGTAGTCGCAGCTTGGAACCTACCGGTAACGCTAGTAAAGCTGGATATGTCCCTGGAAAGACGCATAACGCACCTCCCGGTGCTGTCACGCCAGCGGTGAGATCGGGCTCGTCGATGTCCCAGACCACGACCAAACGACAGAAGCTTGCGGATGGCCGTGCCAAGCCTGTGCGGAGCTCATCCCCCGCAAAAGGCCGCACCCCGAGTGGGCCCGCTTCTGGACTACCGAGATCGACTGCTCAAGCGCCGCCCGTCTCGCATGTCACGACACGGTCGAGACATGCGGCCGGATACGCCTCGCTAGGATGGGGTCGTGCGCCATCGTCGACGCAGCGCACGACGTCACGGGCTGTAACGACCTCTGGTGTGAGTTCGCATCGTCACGCCAGTACTAGTGCGGCGAAATCATATGGTGCGAGTTCGATGGGATCGAGCATGGCGCGGACGACGAGCTTGGACAAGGGTGGTCGGATCAAGCGGGAGAGTTTCCGGCCGCGGCCGAGCATCGATGGCGTGAGGGGTGGTGGAGCTACGTTCCGAGGGATGCCACCGACGGAAGAGGAATGAACTTTCCGTTTTCTTTCTTTCGTTCTTATTGTTCGTTATG
>JBBPRK010000456.1:0-22865 GCA_038093075.1 Boletus patriciae | reverse complement strand
CCGTGGGGTCCGAGGCAGAAGCAGGGAGAGTGCCTGCTTTGCGCACGGATGGTCTCTGTGCTGAACCCCGGATGGATGGTTTGCGAAGCCGCGTGGGAGGCGCAGAAGGTGCTGATCCCGAGGTTGACTCGCCCGTCGACCCCGAAGAATGACTCGAGACTTCTGACAGTGGCCGTTCTCGGACAGTAGGCGAAGGTGGCACCTTTGCTTCTTCTGACTCGCTATCGTCGTCCTCGGCTTCGGATTCGAAGTCGAAAATTTTTGCAAAGTCGAGCCCGACTTTTGGCGAATTCACGAAGAGGTTCGCGAGTTCGGCTGGGGTAGGTGTCGCGAGTGGTTGACCGGTCTGTGTGAGGATCACGCCTTTCATGGCGGAGGGTATATAGTCTTGCGTAGGCCTCGCGACGTTACGATTCATGGGTGTTGCCATGTTTGAGTATGAAGAATCGTCTGAAGACGAGGACACTCTGGTGATGCGTTTCTCGCGTATGTGACCGCGTTCCTCGGTCATCTGGACGAGCGGTGCGAGGAGATTCTTGACCTCTTCGAGGGGTGTTTTCTCCTTTCGTCCCTTGACCTCCTGAGAACACAGCGCCAACTTGGCCTCCAAATCCTTCTGTACCTCATCCAGTCTGATCTGCTCCGCCTCCAAATCAGCCTCCTTGGCAGCTACCCATTGCATCTTCTCCGCTATCACTTCCTGCCCCTCCGCTCTGATCTGTTCCTCTCGCGTGCGCCATGCATCGAATATCTCTTGCTCGCGTTGCCGCACCGCGGACATAATTTCCTCCTCGCGTCTCGCCATTGCAGCAGCGACCTCATCCTCGCGCTTCCTTATGGCCACACGCAGTTCTTCTTCACGCTTGCCTATCGCTTCCCGTATCCGTGCGTCGAGCTGAGACTGCGCTGTCGAGACAACATTAAGCAAACGGAAAATCTCGGCATCTTTTTCCACTACGACGGCAGTGAGTTTCGCTTCTCGTTCGGCCAGAACGGTTTCTCTTGCAGAGATTTCGCGTTCCTTTGCGATGACGGCAGACTTGTGCGTTTTCACCGTGGAGAGCCTGTAGGTATTCATTCGGTGGTTTAGCACAGAGCACGGGAGACAGCGGGTGATACCAACATCTTCTCTGCTTCGACGACCTTGGTGGTGAGGGCCAGCCGTTCGTGCTGGAGAAGTTGTGCAGCCGAAGGTCTCATTGCCGGCTAGCAAGGCCGAACGATGTCAAACGACTGGTGATAAGAGGTGACTCGACTCACGTTCAGATTCATCATTGCTTTAATGACGCTCGATAGTGTTTGGCTGTAACCTCTCGGTAAAGGCGGTATGCGTCCGTTTCTGAATCTCGATTTGTACCATACCGAGAGGCGCGTCTAAACGAACGCACCTTATAAATATGCTCAGCTCGGCGTGGGTCTTCGCCTCGTGAAATGGGGGTTTGAGGGCGCAAAGTTCGTATATGAGACATCCGAGGGACCAGATGTCCGATTTTGAGTCGTAAGCTTTTTCTTGCATCAGTTCCGGGGACATATAGTATGGCGTCTGATGCCGCGAGGTTTATGTCAAGGTTGGACAAGGGGAGGAAGATGATGGCACGTACCCCAACATAAGTGTTGGCGAAGCTTGCCTGTGGGAGTGCTTTCGACAAACCAAAGTCGCCAAGTTTGACGGAGTTGTTGTCGTCGAGAAATACTAAGGACGAACGATGAATGGACGGACCGGCGATGTGTGAGCGAGACCGTAAAGCCTGACGAGACACTCACCATTATCCGGTTTTAGATCACGGTGCAAAATCTGCGGTCGTCTTTCCTTGCCGTCCGAGTCGGGGCCAAGGTTCGGTGGATGATGGCAGTGTTGCAAGGCCAATAATATCTGCATGAAATAGTTCCAAATGGTATCTTCTGGAACGGGTCGATTGTGTTTTAGTGCTTGTTTGATGATGCCGGAGAGGTCACCACCACCGCAGTACTCCATGAGGATGTAGAGGATGCCAGCGTCTCTGTCTACGTGTCGGTCATGATATCGTACGATGTGTTCGTGGTCTAGGTCTTTGAGGATATTCCTATGGGTGGACGGGTGAGGAGAGGAAATGGAAGAAGTAGGCAGGCGTACACTTCGGCGACAATTTGCTTCCTGTCACGGTCGCTCATGCGCTCAAAGTTGAGCTCTTTTCTTGCGAATACCTAGAGTGGACGCCTGGTGAGACTAAGTGAAGTACCGGTGGCAGACTGGACCAACCAAGCCATCCGACTTTCTTCGCACTTTACGAATGATGCCAAAGGAGCCGTTTCCTATGATGTCGAGCGGTTCATACAGCTCGAGAAACGTGGACATGATGGCAGGTGCGCACTGGGAGCTGGACAAGATGGAAATTCGCGACCGGTCCTCCTTCGAACATGTCACGCGTGTGGGGTGTGGCAGTCACGTGATCGCGATATAAGACTAGATGGGTTTAACCAGAGGCCCTTTGATGGTTCGTTTTCGTGTATTTCTCGGTGCCCCGTCTGCCGCGGACGTGGACACGGATCCGAATGGCTATGTCTGGCAAACACTTCAAGAACCCTCCTCGATCTCGCAGGCTTTTGTCTACCCGCCCGCGACGCTCGACGCAGCCAGCCGTCGCATTTCCCTTCTTTACCAGAACGTCATCTTCTCGGACTCTCAAGATCCAGATCCAGATCATGTCTTCGCATCACAGCAGGACGATGACGGCCGTCCTGGTATGTCCCCCTCACCGGTCTACCGAGGATCCGAGAATGATACGGCGCAGACGGAACAACTTTCGTCACCTGGCCCCCCACTCCCGCTGCAAACACTACCGGTGCCCCCTCCTTCCTCCGACCCTCCGGATCACTCCCCCACGGTACCTATGACACGCAGGAAACAGGTACCTCCGTCGAGTATTCCGACGCCTCCTCTATCGCTCGTTTTCCAAACTTCCAATTCAGCTTGCACAAGGTCACCCCCCTGTCCTCCCTTTACATTGCCGCCCAATCCGGCAGGGGTTCTCGAAAAGTCAACGTGCTTCTCGCAGCGCTCGAGGTTCAAGGACCCGATACAGTCAGTGTGAAAAAAGGCTCCGACGCAGGCCAGCAAGTCTCTATCCTGAAACTTATCCTTGGCGACGACCAAGGCTCAGTATGTAAATTGACCGCTTGGAGGGATACCGCAGACGCTTGGGGTGGGCTTGGACCCTCTCCAGGGCTGAAACGAGGCGACATCCTGTATTTCGAGAGCACGTTATCTCTTCCATGTGCTTCTCCAAATCACATGTTCTCATACACGTTTGTTTGTCGTGGTAGACCTCATGGCCACCTGGGAAACGGGCAGTACCATCACATTGACGGCGTCCCCATACAACAGGCCTGTCACTGAGATATGTTATCGAACAATGCCCTATTCACATGAAGACAATAGGCTCCGGCCTGATCTGCGCTTGGGCCAAAGCGACGCTGTCGTCAGCAAGGTTGCCGCCCTCGCCCGGTGGTTCGAAAACATGGCTGGCCTTCCGGGTGCCTAAGGCGCGGACAGTCTCCACCCGGCCAGCGACCACACCGGACGCCTTCATAAACCATCTCACAGGTGGATCGCTCGCAGCACGCCCTCCGTAAATGCTGTACATGAAACGTTGTTTCGGAAATTGCAACAAGACCCTGGTGCCATCACTATCACGCCCTTCTTCGAGCTGCCTAGACTCCACATTGTTAGGAGACATTACCATAACGATCCGTCTTCAGCTCAATGAATTCCACATTCGTAGCCTTCCAGATGCACAGTGCCACTCATTCATTGCTTTGCCACAAAAAGGTTCCCCTTGCTTTCGTGCTTCCACATCCTACTAATTCTGTGAACGACCACCACAACATGGCTTGGTCGACCATCATCCAGTATAAGACCCGTCTGAGAGTGGGTCCTAACGACACACACATTACCTCTCTTAAACCCCCACTTGACAACGGCATGCCTTCGTCGCCTATTCCATTTATCACACCCTCTCGCCTCGTGACGTTTCAACACGACTTAAAGGCCCTCATCAACTCGTCCCCGCTAGTGAAGGTCCCTCTCATGATGCGCCCTCTTGTCAAAAAGAGGTCTTCCATTCCCTTTAGTCTCACTCTAAAACGCCATTCCACGACAATCTTCTCCCGTTCTTCCTCGTCTTCCCCCGATCCCTCCGCCTCAGTCGGATGTACTCCAGCATCGGAGATGGCGGATCCCCTGTCCATGACAGACATGGTCATCCACTCGCCCTCTGAGACGCCCCTGCACACCATAGTGAGTCGCCTCGTCGTCGAGTGTGCGATGGAGATGCTGACGTGATGTCTCCGCGTGCCCGCTTACGCTCCCCTCCGCCAGCCCGCAATAGGCGCTAAAATTTTGGATCGGTTTTGGCCCGAGGAGGAAGGGCCATATTCCGAGGAGAGTTGCTGTGTCTCGGTTTCAAGCGACTATCCCGCCGCGTTGGCACCTCCACCTCATCACCGCCGTGTACCACGTTCCCTGGGACCCGCTCATGATGTACCCTTTAGGTACGTTACTCTCCTTCGGCAGTTTCGTTGTTCGGTTAGCTAACCCGTTGTCCTCGTGCAGCAATCAGTTCCCTCCGCGGACGAGCAACGTGCACAATGCTGATGCATTGCGATTCCCGTTCTAGCGTACATCGACTGTGTACAACTTCACCACTTTCTTCATTACGATAGTAACTATAAGAATAGTTTAAGGGCGCTGGTAAGTAGTACACAATTAGTTTAGAATCACCACATGAATGTAATAAAACACACCTGATACACGCGTTCGTTCTCCCGACCGGTATCAGCCCACGCACGCTAGCAACCGCTGATGGGTCGGACATCGTCCAGCACCAACTTGGTCGCCTCGACAATGGCCTCCCACTCGGTCCGATGCATCCTCGGTTCATAGTCGTTCTTCAAGTCTTCACCCTTGTGCACCTCGACCTCTCTCACGATTATCGGCGCGCCACGGTCCACCTCTGCGACGACGCGATGAACCATCACCCCGAGCCTGTCCACCTCTCCTCGTTGGAACGCCTCGAACCCACGTTCCATCGCGTTCGCGCCGTCGAACTGGCCGGGTAACGCAGGGTGGATGTTGATCACCGGAATGTCGCGTAGCTCGCCTTTTTCGCCCACGTCCGTACCTTGACCTTCGTCCCCACTTGCACTTGCACTCTCGCTCTCCGGCGCACGCACGCCACGCATCGCCTCCAAGAAACCCTCGCTGACGATGTGCATCCACCCCGCGAGCACCACCACGTCCGGATGCACCTTGAGCACCTCTCCCGCAACCGCCAGATCATAGTCGGCGCGCGTCGCACCCGGGTTGTCACGCAGGAACGGCGGGAGTCCAAGATAGGCCGTCGGGATCGGCGGGTCGGCCGTGGTGGCGCGGGTGAGGCCGTACGCGGCCTTGCGATTGGAGAGGACGAGGACGATCTGGGCGTGTGGGAGGCGCGGGGTGTTGCAGGCGTCGATGAGCGCTTGCAGGTTCGTGCCTGTCGTGTGGACGCGGGTTGAGCACTCGGGGCGAGCAAGCGGGGGCACGGGTGTGCATACCTGAACCGGAGATGAGGACTGCTATTCGGCGCGGGGCGTCTCTGGATATCTCTGTGGCCATCGTGTGGGGCAGGGGCTGCAGTTGGAGCCAGGACAGGACAGGGCGGTCGTCGTAGCTCGATAATAATACCACCAACGCGGAGCCGCAATCGCCCGACGCACGAGTTGGCGGGTCCACGAAACTCAAATGTTATCTCTCCGTATCGATCGCACGCTTGCCAGTTTCGCTCGAGACAGGCTTTTTACACCTGGCTCGAACCCATTTCGAAATCTTCTGGTGGTGGTACTGTACACACCGCGCCCGCGACGAGATAGAAATAAAGCTATGCCACGGGATCCAAACCAACCTTACGAGGTACGAAAACCTTGATCAAGGGGCGCCCCCTTCCCGTCATCCATATCCCAGATCGGCGACCCGGCGCGATCAGTGGCATCAACGAAGGGCTTCCGCCGGAAAGGATTTTCTCCATACAGCAACTGAACTCCACTCTCGTCCTTGATCCCAAATCTCGGAGCGATAGCTGCCAGCGGGAGGGTGGACATACCAGGACAATGGCTGCCCCCTTGTGCCCCTCCCCTTTTTCCTGCAGCTGATTATCAAGAGGCCACCTCATGATCTAAACGGTCGTCTCTAAATTGGGGGTTAACAAGCTTTCGCCCGGACCGTCGGAAGGACCCTCGGGCTGTAATAGAAAAAGAAAGGTAATTCTTGCGCGGCATCTTTCGTTCGGCTAAGGCGAGAGGGACAATTGTTGCAGATACATACTTACTGTGCCCGCGTCTCCTTTGAGCTAGACGTGCGCCCCGTAATCGTAATCTCCCCACTGGGGGTCTATCTTCCTTCGAACTCTCCGCGACCTGTTTTTTTCTCCGAATCGTTATTCTCACCCGTATCAACGCACCTCCCCTAGACTCCATTCTCCGCCCTGTTCCCCCATTCTCATCAGCCCTTGAAATTTGAGATGGGGGGGATAGAACGTCCCATCCCAAGGGGCCGCCACCGTCGTCGATCGGCGTACCTGATATATCCGCGCAACAATCAACGCAAAAAACAAGCTTCGCAAGCATCCTCAGCTTCGGCCGACCCTGATAACACGCTTTGTTCCGCCGCCCCTAAGACAATAAGCACGTACACCTCAACAAACCTCGAGGGCGGTGCCTTTTATACTAGAATCCCCCGTCCTTCTCCAACCCCACTCGTCGAACGCACGGGTCCGTGATTTGACATGGCGTGGGACGTTTGGGATCAAACGACTCCACGAGAAGAATGTGCAGTGCCTACGGGAACCCGGGGAAGCACAACAGATGAGCATGTAAGTATGACCTCGTTACGAAAACGTTTTTTACTGCCAAAAAGAGCCCCAGTTGGGGCGCATTAACGCTCTCGTGTGTGCGTGATGGCGACGAACGCTTCCAAGAAGCGCGCTGCGTGGGGTGAGCGGGGTCAGCCAGAAGGAGGTGGATCTACATCTGCAGGCACTGGCAGGGTTAGGGTGGTGAATAGCACTCCAAATCCCATTCCCTTCCAAAGAAACCTGCATCGTGTATGGACAAGCTGAAGGTATGCGACCCTCTCCGTTTCCTTCCTATGACGCCACTGCACGACTCAACGTTGCTACCCAGCAGACGGGGATCAAAAAGGACAAGGCCAATATTTAATAATCACGTTCACAGTGGCAACTTGAAGTTACCGTCACCCAAGGGTCGTCGAAAACGGAGGGTCGAACATACCGGAGCCAAGAAATGTCCGCCGTTCAGCCATGGTTCCATGGATCAGTCGTCAACCGTCTGTCCGTCCGTACCATGACAACGCTATTTGACTCCGAGTCTTCCGTGCATCTTTTTGTCTTGTTTTGTTCGGCCCTCGAACGCATCTTTTTCTCATTCGCTAAACGCACTTTTCCTTCTCCCTCCCCCTAACTTCCCTGGCGACTCGTGTCCAAACTATCGGTTCCAAGGTACATTGGACACTCTATTTACTTCTCGCACCATCAGGCGACAAGGGCGGATCGCGCTATACCTCCGACAACGTTAATCAGGTCACCAGACTTGACAATACACTATATATATCTTATATGTACCAGGTATACATTACTTTGAATTCTATTGGTAATAAATTTGTTAGGAATGCTACACGGAGGGAATCCTGGCGAGTCCAAGTCATCACAACAGTTGATTGACAGCCCGCACGTACGATCGGTAGGAGGGGGGAGGGGGATAGAAACGCAGAAAGAGTGACAAGATCTTGTGTTTTTGCGTATAACCAGCTAAACACACAGAGAAGACATAGGGACACAAAGGAGTGTTAGTACAGCGATACCTCGCGGTAATTAGGCTAACCGGGAGAAACGGTGACAAACAGCGACGACCGGGGAGGGCTGGATTTTATAACCATCGACAGTTATAGGGGATAACTTGGGCGGGAGTGGTGTGTGGAAAGAGAACGGCAGCAAGAGATGATCGGGAGGATCAAAAACCACGTCACGACAAGAGAGAGACAACCAACGGATAACAGACAAGAGGGTAAGAGGCCGCAGACCCCACGCCAAAAGTCCAAAAGCCAGAAGTGGCAAAGAGCTAGTAAGGTGTGTGCAATACGAGGCCATCGACGAAGGGGCGCCAAAAGATAAAGGTAGAACGCACGACGAACCCCCTCACATCATCATGCCATATCCGCCTCCGTTGGGAACCACGTGCATCGGAGAGTTCATAGCTTGTTTCATAACCATCGCATTCATCGCATCCTCTCCCCTTCCACTCCATGAGCCAGACACCGAGGTGTTGATGTGGAGTCCAGCGTTGCCGACCCTTCTCGACATGGTAAAGTCGGAAATCGCGTTCGAAAGTTCGTAACTTCCCGATGAAGTGGTGCCACGAGGCGGGGAGCCGTATCCACTTCCGGCAGAGGCACTTCCGCTGCTCTCCCGCCCGCTCTGGCTCGAGCCGACGGAAGACGCATCATCGCAATCGACTGCGTAACCCATGGCACCGTGCTGGTGCTGAAGAGCTAACATTTGTTGTCGCTTGAGATTGGCAAGATAAGCGTAGTCAGTGAAACCTGCAACCGGTGCGGAGGGTGGCGAGTGATGGGTACTATTTGGAGGGGTGATCATAGACCGCTGGGCTTGAAGTTGGAGTTGGGAGTTATATCCCGAGTACATATTCGCAGTCCAGGCAGACACTTTGTCGGCCTCGGGTGTGGCAATGCCGTGTTGTCCGATATGGGCAGTGCCTGAGAAATGCGGCGTAACCTGGGGTTCGTAGAGAGCAGGCATTGCTGGGTTCTCGAAAGAGGCAGACGGTGGTATCTGAGCAATCATCGGGCCACCATGCGAGGTGGGCTGAGCTCGAGGAAGCATTCGTGCCATCTTCATATCAGCGGAGTTCGTACTGCCTGCAGTAACGTTGTGTCCAAAAACGCCGCCGTTCATGAGCGCGTCAGCGGCCATGGCATCCTCACCGTCGTCCATGGTTGTCGGTGCGGAGCCAGAAAACTCTTCATCTCCCTCTTCAAAACCATCGAATTGGCCCTGGCCCTCATCTTCCTCTTCCCCAATAACAGTAGCGAGAACTTCGACTTCACCACTAAGCACCATGGTGAACCCTTCTCCTCTGACAGGCTCGTCGACACGAGGAAGACCTGCGCGGTCACGCCATTCGTTGAGTTCCCGGCGAAGCGCATCGGACTCGAGTTTAAGTAAACGTAATTCACGTGAGGCAAGGAGGCGGTGTCGACGGGAGGCATGGATATGAGCGATAGAAGAGTTGACGATAGCAGACTTGGATGGCCGGCGGATCTGAGAGAGATTTGGAAGTAAAGCGGCAAGGTCCTAAAAGCGCGATTTAATTAAGATAGGGAAGTGCGATCGGAAAAGGAACTTGCCAAGAATCGGCCATTTAAAGTTTCTCTACGCTGCCTCTCAACAGCGTTATGAGTTGCACGTCGCTCGGCAGTGTTGGCGCGACGGCTAGGTTTCCTCTTTGCTTGAGCAGAAGCTGGGCTGGAGGAGGGTGACTGAGGCTGTGAGGTGTTTTGCGACTCGGACGACTGAGGAAGCGCCATAGACTGGGCATTTGGGGGAGAAACCGGGGTTTGCGGGGATGCTGAACCGTCGTCGGACGGTGGAGACTGAACGTCGGGAGACGCGGAGACGACTGGGAGTGACACAGCCATGATAAATCTGAATCAGGAAGAATACAAAGACGATAACAGACAACGAAAGGCGAGGAAGCCGAATCAGAAATTAGGGAATGAGGACGATAGAATTTTACAGGGAGCAACAGAAAGGGTACGCGAACGAGGTTCAGCGGAGGCCCTTTGCTGTCTATGAGAAAAGCAGGAGAAGAGTGTGCAGAAGATCAGAGCAGCGAGCCGAGCTCAAGCGTACTACTGATTGGATGGTTTGAGGGTATTGAAAGCGGAGGGGTAGAAGCCGGCAAGGGTCGCGAGATCTAGAGGAGATGAGGGGGAGAGTGGATCAAGTTATAGGGAACGTACCACAAGCGGTATCCTTGGTTGCGGCGAGGTTCGGTCGGAGAGGAGGAGAAAGAGAAACGGGGAGCAGGGCACTCAACGGACCATGCGAATGAGGGGAGTTGGAAAGGAACAGTCGTGGTCAGAAGTCAGCGGGTACATAACGCACAATATCTCCCAGCTGAATATCTTCTCGGCTAACTCCGTTTTATTTATTTATTTAGTTAGACTTTTCTTTTTCTTATTATTATTTATTTTTGAGTCTTATCTAGCCGACGCCACGCATCGTCGGCAAACCTAACCCGTAACAACGTCCTTGTCTCGATTTGGATTCTTGCTCCCACCAGCAGCCACGCCCCGATCATTCCCTCTCTCTCCTCCATAACCCCCTCCCGGATCAGTCGAACTCTCGTCAGCCCTCTTCAAACCTCCGTAATTTTCTCTCGTATGCGTTTTTTGTGCTCTATATTAAAATAGTTCCGTCCGGTGCCGCCATTTTCATATTGCATCGTCTCGGCGACACGTTTCAATTTTTCGCTGCGGGCCCCTCTCGTAATGTTATCATCAACAATCACTTTCTCACTGTAGCGCCTTCTTCGACTCCGTTCCCCTTGGAACAACTCGCTAATTTCGCTCGGGCCCCGAGATCACCAGACTATTTTCGTCCGCACTCATTGGCCCACGACGAACTTCAACTTCGCTGCGACAATGGTCATGATACCCTTTTCTACTCCCGTACCGCATTCGAATGACAAACCCATCGCATTTCGCTTACCAGAAAACATGCGTTTCGATCCCACTACCGCCACAAGCCCAGGAATATGAATGAGGCACGGTCGTCGTGGGTGATGAGAAGCCTGCCTGAGAACCCGTCTCTTAGGTATGTATTAGGCGTTTTTGCTTATTGCATCCAGAATCACGACCGGATCGCGTCCCTGGACCACATCCTCAAACAACATCTGTGTATGTGTACCCTCCCAGATCACGACCAGTGAATAGACGCCCTGATTATTCAAAGGGAGCAAGTAATTTTTGCTTGCAATTACTGTATACTGTGCCCCCTCCTCGAGACCCTAGTGCAGTACGTCAATCAATCAAAGGTTATCCTCATCGCCACGAACAAGGGAAACCACATCACGCCGACTTATCCATGACGTGAACGTCCTTCCCATTCACGACGGCATTGAGCGTAAGAGGCACAGCAACGTTGCAGTAAGGACAACCCGGTGGAGAACGCGAGCTTCCATTTTAATAGCACTCTGATTCGGAACGATGAAGCTGTCCACCCCGATTTGGCTTAGCGTGGCTTGTGATTGAGTGGGAGTTGAGTTGGATCTGGCACAATAAACAAGCAGACACCAAAATATGATCATCTAATCTGCCCAGAAGTCGTTGTCAATGTTTTCTCGTTGGTCGGACTGTCGTCATAGCGCCCGTTATTTGGTTGGAATTTTCTGATCTCCCTGAACCGGCCATCATGCAGACACCGAGCTACCGCCTGAGCTGGAGGTAGGATTCCGATTAACCTCTCCAACGTTGAGCAGGTCCATTGAGTGATTGCAGGCTTCCAGCTCGCAGATTCCGGCGCGTAACAGGACGTCCGGGAACCCGGCTCCCTCGCTGGACGTGGTGACGATTTAGACGTGTCCCTACTTTCTTCGTGACGTGACACACTCAAGGTTTTGGAGATGGTCCATATGGCGTCTGTCCAGTCTCGAAACCAGACAAGTTCTAGGAAGGTCAATAATCTGTATTGGGTCCGTAGGCATTAGACCGGAAGCGTGGGGATACGCTGGCATTTTCATCATCCAGGGCCACATCAAATCCACATCACGAGGTTCTGATTCAAAGTTCCCGTCTAAAGTTGGATGAGAGGGAAGCGATGACGACCGTCATCAGTTCAAAGTATTATTCAAGATGGAAGTCATGCCCAGACTACCGCCCGAAGCGATAAGCAGAACCCAAAGCCTAAAGGCTTGGTGTTGGCGCTGATGCCAATCATGTCCGAGGTCTCGGGTCCGCTATGATGTGCAAACTCGTCACAACTTTGCAAAACAACCATCAGGCGCGGATATATTGATATAGATTGTTCCAACGAAATTCAAATCTGGACCATGGTAAAATATCGCACCGACCGGAACTCCCTCAGTGCGGGAGGTAGCTAGTTGCCATCCGTGGAGACGGGACGACGACGTACTTACCTCCAACAATTCCTTTGCCGCGTCCTCGGGGAACTCGGGCCCATCTGAAGATCCGGATGGTGAGGCGTAAATCAAATGTTAACAGTGCTGACTAATCCCAGGAGTCTTGGCTGGGGAAATACTGTTTTGTCGTGGAGATAAAGACAAATGCAGATCGACTATCCCCATTATAAGTGAACCAAAGCGGAATATTCGATGTGTTCAAGATGGTGATAAGGTGTTGAACGCCGGAAAGCTCGGACATGCAAAAAATGTGAGGTATGAATGACGGAAAAAATGGACAACATACAACAAGATGATCGCCCAGAGGGCAAGTGCGTCATGAAATACACGGAGCCCGAAGAGACTTGCAGAAGAGCGCGTAATACGCAATTGAGCTAAGAGGCAAACTTCTATTTTTTTTTCTGTTTGGTATCCAACGCCATTAAGCAAGCCAACTTGAAACGGATTCTGGACGGTCTGAAACATGATGTCTACACCACAGTGACATCGTTCGTGAGCGGTCGAGATTTGTCATTCTGTCGGAAAGGGGGCTGGTCGGCGTTTGGGAAATTCTAGTCTGTTTGGGATGCGGTGAACGTGTTTTTTGATTGACATCATTCCAAGATCCTGTCGATTAGCTCCCGTGGTCACTGGCGAAGGCAGGGCCAAGTACATAAGGGATTTCAAAAAAAAACGTCGAAGTAATTCCCGATCGTGACGACTCATCTCGGTATCCGAGGAGGAGGCTGCCCGCGTCGGCTACTCGTTGATGCGTTACCGAGCACTCCAGAGTATGCTTTGCAAGGAGCTGCCCACAAGGCATTCTCTGGTGCACTCGGTAGGGAACTGTTCGATTCAGACCAACGACAAAGAGACTCCTAAATGGGATCACCAAAGGACACAAGAGGCCAGTTCGGCGCGATAGAAGCAGTGCGAAGCAGATCCGAATTCGCGCAGGTTCGAGTGACTGGAACATTGGAGTTTGGACTGCCTTGGTCCTGGGTGAGGCGAGTCGCCAGTGGTCCGGCAATACCTGCACCGCCGTCGTTTATCGTGGTCGATCCAAGTATTCGCTGTGATTGGGTTTCGGAGGAGGGAAACCGCTGAGTGTCGGGACCATCGAGGCGGTCCAACTTGAACAGTACAGCATAGCAGCTGACTAATCTTGCTCTGTGCAATCACTTACTAGGACTCGGATGGGCGGCAATCCGAGGGTTGCCGGTCCATGCATTTATGCATGCCCTACAACAGCAGCGTCCCAATACCACTAAAACTTCAGGCGGGTAGCCCAGTCTTTGGATGGGGGTTGGTTTTATGACGTCCTGAGGTGTTGCCAGGTGTGTGCCTTGTTCGGGAATCGGGATACTCTGATAGGGATCGGGCGGTGAAGTTGCCATTCCGCAGTCCATATCTAGGCGTCAAGGCTCGAGAAGAACCTGTGCACATGGCCCGAGCATCATGATCGCCATGTTTCTGGCGTGATCTTAGAACGATTCGCGGTGGAAACCTGCCATGGCCGACGGCGGGAAACACCAAGTCGAACGGGCGACAGAACTAGACCACGTTTTTCTATACGTACGGAGACCACGAGGTACGGGTACAAGGGGCGACTACCGTATGTCTACGAGGTGCAGGGTATATATTATATGTATTGTAGGATGCCAGTGGGCTTACACGCGGTAGGTTTCTTCGCGCTTCCCCGACCCAACCCCGCACACTAGCCACTTCCAACGGTGCACGTCCATGTACTGCTTCTAATGAACTAGCCGGGCGTCGTGGTAATCATGACCGCAGACTTGGTAATCCAATGTGCCTTTACAACACTGCAACGATAGCCGCTGGCCATGGGGTATAAAACGTGGGGCGTTGGCAGCACGGCTCTCAACTTTGACACAACTTTACTCGCTTCTTCGTTCCTTATCCTGATCGCCCCTCATGCACATGTTTGAGTCCTTGTTCGCCCTCTTCCTCTTCGCCACTGCCGCCTTTGCACAGAGTGCTCTCATCGGACTGCCGACTTTCGAACAAGCTGTGAGCGCCGGGAGTAACCTCACCGTCCAAGTGCAACGCCCCGTACGTCCCACCGCTCTGCACATCTTCTTTGCTTCTCGTCTTATCAATCACGCCTTTAATTTTGTTTTGCTCCCCAGAACTCGTTGACGGGCTCTGAAGAAGTTGCTTTGGTCATCGCTATACAGTCTTGCCAAAACAGCCCTTGCGCCCCCCCTTCAAGCATCATGGGCATCATCTTGTACATCGGGCCGTTTGTCCCACAGTATCATGAGGAGGACCTACCCCTGTACCAGAACTTCTCCGTGCTGGTCCCTCCCTCGATTTCAGGCACTGCGTTGATCGGTGTGGCGCACGTCACGCTCATTGGAGTGAGTTGAGACGACACCTGCGACAGCTGTGATGGGACTGACGCTGACCTGTACCATTTGCGTGTAGGCTGGACTCTATCCGTACTTGGAGACGCTGAACCAGACAATCACCGTCGTATGATGTAATGTGATGGCCTCGAACCCATTTCGTTGTTGGAAATTGCACACACACACACGTGGTTTTTATGAAGTCGAGACATTTTTTTCTTGGTAGAGCGGACGATAATTCGTTGCCTTTCCTTGCGATCGCACCTTGAAAGTTTGTTGTATGCACTGGACATGTATACATAGATGTTGTAGTTTGTTTGTACAGATTGTAATGATCAGGTCATACATTACACGGAACTCTTTCACGTATCAATCATATCATCCGAGCGACCAGCAAGCATTGGCCATCAGACATGTCAAACAAAGCTGCAAAGGGCCAATTTTCGAATTTCTAGAAGCCTCAGCGCATCCCGAGCCCCACGGCCTGAGCACATTCGTGTGGGACGTGCGGAAACGAGCAGTGGCATATTCATATTTACTGTCATGAGCGAGGCGATGCGGGGTGACGGGTGCGGCTCGCGCCGGGCCTGCCAAGTGACCGCCGACCGCAGCCTACCGCAGCCAGGCCATCCGCAGCCAGTGGAGATAGAGCTCGAGAAAATATGAATATGTGGAGGGATTACGCCCGGTATCAAACGCCCCACCCACCGGGCCGAACCTGCACGTGGTGGGCGCCATTCTCACGCGAATAAACGCGAAGAGGACAAAGGCTCAGGCTGCTGCAGCTCGTCTCGTCAGTTAAATCACGCCCCGAGCCTTGTCGGTGACCGACTTCGAACGTTGCTGCTTCTAGTATGCACGTGTAACAGCATTCTGACAGTTTGCCTATAATGCACTGCAATAGCAGGTTCGTTCTCAAGTCCCGGACATCTGCTTACCATCCTCCGTAACATCTGGAAGATCCGTGGCGGAAGGTAGGATACGGACAGCATATGCGACGAGAGGATTTTAACCCAGCTCTCGGGCTTTGACTTGCTTCCCAACTCGAAATGGCCCGGTCGTACCGACATTCCATTCAGTCACCAAGCTGACTCGGGATCCAGGAGAATCTACAACCAAAGTGGCGTTCGTACCATTGTCAATCCACTTGTACAAGCCGGTCCACAGTCCCCGCGAGAAAGCACACGTGTGGGAGAAACGAGAGACACGGTGGTTATTCATTAAGCCCACACTCCCGGGCCGTCCAAATCATGCGAATTCATTGAAACACCCCTTTGATGCGACACCACGGGAAAGTTCTCGATTTCCTGCTGCCTTTTCGGGCTCAGTGGGAACGGTCGGCTGGCGCGACTCGGTGGTTTTCCTGGCGTTTGATGCTTGGCGTTATTGATCGAGGCGACAAAAACGGTACTAAAACCGCATTCTGCAGATGAGAAGTAAGCGCTCGAGCCGATCCTGATCCTACGTCTGAATAAATACTACGAATTTGGTAGGGGATTGTGTGAATATCAAGGTCCAGATGCCTGTTTGCGACAGTCTACCTGTACGCGGCCTGAATGCGTTCGAACGGGAACCGCTCATGCGGTCGCGTTCATCGTTCGTCGGGTTTGGCGTTCCGTGATATGGGTGGACTGAACGGCATTATCGGTTCAACGTCCAAAAATCCCGACCGCTTGAACGCTAACAACAAGGGAGGGTACACAAGTGGTACACCTGGTCATGTGGGCCTTTTTGATCTCGGTATAGTTTCCAGACCGACCTATCATACTGAACATTTAAATTTGCTCCGCGTCCTTCAAGCGCAGGTTCTTGGATGGTTGGGAGGGAATCATGAAGCGACATCACGTTCAAACATACTGCCTTTACACTGCAGATGGACTACTACGATGTCTTTTTCGATCTGGTCGATGTATCGGCCCAGCGTAAATCGAATCTCCACGGGGATCTGATGAGATAACGATAATTCATGAGTAGGTTCCTTTCCACCGTTCTGACATTCTACAAGTCACCTTGGCCACTGAGTGTAGATTGCAACGTAGATTTGAGACCGGCAGGTCTTTCGCCCCCATCGTGATCTGCGAAGCACGCCTAGATCGGACGAGATCAGAGTCGGTGCCGATTCCTCGCCTCTTGGACTGTCAGAGCACTCTCCAAGCTTCAAGTTGCGACGAACGAGCAGAGATTATAGCATACGGACATGCCCTTTTGACCGCACTTGGCCCACGGCCCCACGCGTTCTTGGCGCATACGTTGCGCGGCACACGTCCCGATCAAAAGGCATAACCATATCTTGCACGTTCACGAAAGACGTTAAACGATCGCCTCTGCCCTGGGTCGTTTCACAGTCCCTAAACGGAATAGCTAACCCTGGTTAACCCTAATCAATTGTGCTTGTTTCAAGAGGACGGCGCGATGGCAAATTCAACCACATCGCCGTCGTCGTTTTCACTGTCGCATGTGGTCTGCTAGGGGGGTAAAACTGGCTGGTAAGAGGTTCGTAGCGAGTTTCTCGTGTCCATCGGTTTGTTTTGACTTGGGTTGCCGCTTGCCAGCGGCTTACTCACAGCCAGAACATAACCCCGCTGCACGACACGTCCCGGATGGGCCTTTTCTCCGTTGCGCCAAGTATTCATTGGCGACCCGACGAGGCGATTCGATCCAATCATGAAGATCAAGGAATGCAGCAGGTCAGAGTTGGTGTCCAATCCTCCTGTTTCATGGGGGTATGAGACTGGAGGAGGGTCCATAATGGCGAAAAACAAAGCTCAACCTTGGCTGCTAGCTATACACCCCTCGCTTCTGCCCTATCGCATGCGGTATCCGAGGTCTATGGGTGATGAGGGTATGATCGACCGGGACGTGAATGAGGTGATCGTTCCTCCCTACCTTTTTTGCTCCTGGCCGTCTATACGGTTCTGTGGTGGCGATGTCGATTTTTCGTTCGTCGACCACTTGGCAGCGTCTCGCGAGGGCCGATTTGTCTTGGATCGAATTCGTCAAGCCAAGACCCAAGAACAAACCACGATCATCGTTGGCGCCCCCTCCCCCCCCTCTCTCTGTGATACTGCTCCACAAGCCTCGGATTTGACCCACGTTACCTCTCTGCATCTAGACCCTCTGAAGCGCTTGGAAAGGATGAACGTACGCGCACGGACGGGTTAGGAAATGGAACGGACGCCACGACTTCATACGTGCCATGCGAAACAACGTTACTTTCGAACACCTTCCGAACACCTCTATTGGGCGCCGCCCTTCTCCAAGGCACGAATTCTTACCTGCCATTTACTCGAATCGAACTGCTCTGGGTTCTGGTGCGAAAGACATGTCTAAAGGTGGAGTAAACCATGCCCACATCCACAGGTGTCCTTATCATCGTCCACGTCCCATGACCATAGTGAATTACGATCAACCTTTTTTTTTTCTGCGTGTATGCACGGCTCAGTCAGGCATCGCCGCCACGCCATACCATGCATGATAAAAAGGAGCAATCGTTCGACAGTTCCATTCTACACCACCGAAACGAAAGCGCCCGTATCTAACGTAGGTCCCGCATGCACATGTCATACCTGCATTACCCTCACTCTATGCCCCCCCCCCTTCCCACACACACACGTCGGCCCCTGGGATCATGCTCAATAATAATGTACCTGTTATGGGAAGCGTCGGAACAGCCCCTTAAAAAAAGGAAGAAGCTACACGTACCTCTTCCCGCTCCCGCCCACGCATGAACGGTGGCTCTGTGTTCTTGTAGTAAATATCTGTCCAGAGGTCCTTGGCGAGGGGTACAGGCGATTGCTTAGCCTCTTCGACGGCCTTGTCGACCTCTGCCTTGGCCTCCTTGTCGAATTGCTGCCATTTTCAAAATGATAAGGAGCCAGGCACTCTCAGTGCGGGTTGCATGAGGGAAGATGGCAAAAACGCACCTTGAGCTCTTGCTCGGTAGCGAGACCCCACTCCTCGATGTACCGTTGCAATCCACGGATCGGGTCTTGCGTGCTCCGCATCCGCTGAACTTCCTCACGCGTACGGTAGGTAGTACCGGGGTCGGACATCCTATCAGCGAAGTCACGTGAGTAACACCACACGAAAGTGCAGAACGGAGGGATGCGTACGAGTGACCACCGTAGCGATAGGTGACGAACTCCATCAGGAGTGGGCCATTACCCTCGACGACCCAGTTGCGGGCGAACTCGACGGCATGTTTGGATGCGATGATGTCCATACCGTTGACCTGTGTATGTGTCATTACGTCAACGATGTGATACGGTCGGCCAATGAGGGGGACGGACCTGGATACCAGGAATCTTGTCACCACGGGTAAAGTACTCGGTGTTGGAGGAACTACGCTCTGCCGATGTACCCATACCGTACTTGTTGTTCTCGCAAACAAAGACGCAAGGGAGGTCCCACAACTTTGCCTGTCAACGCATACATCTTCAGCGCATGTCACTGCAGGTAGGGACTTTTCACATACCATGTTGAACGCCTCAAAGACTTGACCCTGGTTGCTCGCACCGTCACCGTAGAGGGCAAACGTGGCGGTCTTGTGGCCGAGGTACTTTTGGGCAAAGGCAAGACCAGCGCCAATGGGGACTTGGGCACCGACGATACCGTTACCACCAAAGAAGGAGGGGGTGAAGATGTGCATAGAGCCACCCTTTCCGTGGGACATGCCGTCCTGACGACCGAGGAGCTCAGCGAGGACGCCTTTGATGGTGCCGCCACGCATGACTGCGAAGGGGTGACACCGGTAGGCGGTGATGACACGGTCTTCGGGGGTGATGCCATATTCGAGACCAACAGACACGGCTTCCTAGACGACGATGAGCAAACCGCCAAGAGGAAGACGACGAGGGCTTACTTGTCCGATGGCGAGATGGCAGAAACCACGGATAAGTTTGGCTTTGTAGAGGGTGTCGGCAGCCATTTCCATGCGGCGCATGGTCTGCATGTCTTTGTACATTTTGAGTAGTTGGTCCTTTTGGACTTGGACTTCGAAGGAGGGTGGGTCGCATTTGTAGGTTCGGAAAGAGTCTTCGTGAAGTTTGACGGTGAAGGGTTGGGACTGGTCGGTGATGGTGTCCTGCAGCTGGGTGGTGTCGGCCGACGTGGTGATGGTCCGTGCAAACGCGGGCTGAAAGAAAAAAAAAGGGATGAGTGTTGGCAAGGGAACGACAAGAGAGGAATACGGACGACGCGACGCGCGATGGAGGGGCGTATTATCCGAGCGAGGGAGGCCATGACTGCAGAAGAGGGAAGAGAGACACGAAATTTACCCGCCTCGCTTCGGGTTCGTGCGGAACGACAGCCTCGCCAAGGTCCCATGCTACACAGCCACTCATTACGGCTGCCATGCTCTTTTACTTTGCCAATGTCAATGGTGTCTTTGATGGGCCAGTCAATTATTAGGCTCGCTCAAACTTATTATGGCCGCCATGCCCCTACCCCTCCATGTCTTTGATGGGCCTTGCTTGATCGAATCGTCTGATCAAGTTGTAGGCGCTGATTTCCAATAAAACAAAAAGTGCCTTGACGTCCGAGGAAAGTGCTAGAATGTACTGAACGTGGCCATGCCAAAGGGGGCGAGAGGACGGACGGGTCCGACACAAAGTGGACGAGTAGGATGAGCGGAATTATTAGGATGGACGAGGGTCTAGACCGCGCGCGGGATAACGTGTAGCTCTCCTGGCGCAGCCGTTGTTCGTAATGCGAGGCAGTTAACGTTGTGGAGGGTCCAGACCGTCAACGAAATGGCTCCGCCCGAGAACGTCGATCACAGCCAGGCTGAGGACCAAGTAGCACTCGTCCTTCTATCGATGCGCTGTGCTCCCCTCTCGCAGCGCACATCAGGCCGCTGCTGGCCGGGCTACACACAATGTGGCCGTGTGCGGCATGGACACGGCTGAGTCGGCAGGATCGAGATATGGACAGTTTACGGCTATTTGGGCTGAGCCGGGTTTGGGCGACACAAGGTTAATAAATTGTGTTACTCGTGCTCGGATGGTCACCCAGCCAGACTGTCGCCTTGCCCAGAACGCTTGACCGAGCCAGAGTCTCTCCACTCCCCTCTCACACTGTTCCAGCCCCGCCCCGCCCCGCCGCGGCTCCCCCCCGCCACGATGGATTCACCATCGCAGGGTCCGCCCTACCCTGCCGTACGCCAGCAGCTCTTCCATTCGTCCCATCTTCCACCCCCTTCGCAGCTCCATCTCCCGCCCGTCAATCCCTCCCGCTCAAACGTCAACACCTTGCCACCGCTCAACTCGCCCTCCGCCCGGGTGCACCGCCATGCATCCCCTCCGCCCTCGTCTCTCCCGTGGCCCGCTACCATGCACCGCACCTCCAATTCGCGCGATGACGCCCTCCCCGCGCCGAGCTCCCACCATCACTTGCAAAACATACATCCCTACAACCAGCCCGGCCCGAGACCCGCAGAGTCCAGACAGATGAAGCGTGAACAGCCTCCCCCACCTGCGCCGCCCCCACAGGCACCGCCAAAGGATGTGGATGATAACATGCCCGCCACCTGCGACTTTGTCAAGAAACTCTACAAGTGCGTGCCCTCTCTCCGATGCACTCGCCCATCTCACCATCGGTCCTCTTAGGATGCTCGAGGATCAATCCTTTGCCCATGTCGTCTCATGGGGCCCCAACGGCGATTGCTTTGTCGTCAAGGTATGCACCGTGCATTCATTGCTCCCCCCATCGGCCATGTTGGAAGCAGGCTGAACCACGATCTGCGCCTGATATCTGACCTCGTTTCGCAGGACATGAACGAATTTACGAAATCGATCCTCCCCCGCCTGTTCAAGCATTCGAATTTTGCTTCCTTCGTGCGCCAACTGAACAAGTATGACTTTCACAAGGTGAGCCGATCATTCACGAGGGAGATCACCCTACGCCCGGGGAATCCCGCTTTCTTTTTTTGTGTGCTTCGATAATGATCATGTGCAAACGGCGTGGGATCGGGCGCGCACCAACTTCCTTTTTGCATGAGCTGACGTGTTCTGTGCGATTCCCGGCACCCCTTTTTTGGGGTGGCCTCAAGGGGGTTCTCCCACTCATTCCTCATGCGGACGTTCCAACGATTTCGATATCCCGATCATGGAGCTAACAGAATCACGTCCAGGTAAAGAACACCGACGATGCCCAGTTTGGCGAACATTCGTGGACATTTCGCCATCCCGATTTTCACGTCGACAGACGCGACGCGCTCGAAAATATCAAGCGCAAGGTCCCCGCCGCTCGAAAACCTCTCGCAAACGTCCCCTCGTCGTCTCTCCGCTCCGTCTCTTCGGGCTCCCCAGGTCCGCCACCCGGGGGTGAGATGGAGTCACTGCAGGCTCAAACGACCACCCTGGCTTCGCATACGAACGCCCTCCAGAACCAGACGACAGCGCTGCAATCCCAATCGAATACGCTCCAGTCTCAGACTGCCTCCCTTCACGCACAGTCGGCCGCGCTCCAGACGATGTCGACCGGGCTCCAGAATACCGTCTCGGCGTTGCAGCAGCAGATCGCATCACTCCAGGCGCAGAACGACACACTCCGAGCACAGGTGGGCAGGTCAGAGGATCGGATGCGCGGCCTTGAGCGGAGCTATCGGGATGCCCTCGGCGAGATGGTCAACTTTCAAAAGAACATGGCACAGCAAGATGGGTTGATGCAGGGTTTAATTCAGTATTTTTTAGGGATGGAGGGGGGTGAGTCGGTCACCTGTTGAGTTTCTTTTTTATTTCGCCTTTTTTCGCGGTTATACATCACACCCGCGTTGTGGCCTGAGGGCGAGACGAGTTTTCGGGTTGGGTTGCTATTGGTGTTGGTCCGGGCGTGCGTGACATTGCTGGTAATTCGGGCGCCATGTGGGTTGGCATGGTCTTGGTCCATTGGTTCGTGCGGTACTGCTGCCTGGTTGTAGATGTCTCGTTGCCGGGTTGCATTGGAGCCTATGAGAGCCTGCACGCGATCAAGGGTGATGCCCGACCGTGGCTTCCCACACTGAACTTCGTCGATGCATGGCATTGCGGACTTTTTCTTTTTTTTCTTCTGAATTTCTATTCCCTCCCTTTGCGTGTGCTAACCCTTGTCTCATCTTATCAGTGAGACACAATGATGGTGTGACGGCACTGACAGCTGGGCCACCAACGATGGCTGGCCCTTCCTTGGTGCCCCAGCCAAAAACACCCGCTGTGCCCCCACCCCCGCCCATTAACCACAGCATGACCCCTAGTACGCATCCGCCCCCGTCCATTTTTGCAACAGGCA
>JBBPRK010000455.1:0-22871 GCA_038093075.1 Boletus patriciae | reverse complement strand
ATCGCTCGCCCTGCTCGCACATCGCTCGCCCTGCTCGCACATCGCTCGCCCTGCTCGCACATCGCTCGCCCTGCTCGCACATCGCTCGCCCTGCTCGCACATCGCTCGCCCTGCTCGCACATCGCTCGCCCTGCTCGCACATCGCTCGCCCTGCTCGCACATCGCTCTCCCGCTCCTTGCCACGCTCACCTACACTACCTTTTGGGCCGAAGGTCCAAAAGGAAATATACATATTTGGTACATGTAGTAAAAGAGCCATTCCAGAATCCATAAAAGTAGGAACATTGGCCATGCCGGGAATGCTTCATGAGCCTGGGCATTAAGTCCTGGGGGTGGCAGAGGACAAGAGAGCATTAGGGGCATCAAAGCAGTAGTGGTGAGTGGTGCAGTAGGTGGTAGCAGTGACAATTAGTTTGAGCAGTTCAAGAATCCAACCAAAAGTGAGTTTCTCAAGTACCGAGTACAACAATTTATAGTCCTGGGAATACCCGAGACCATCTGAACACTAAAAGAAGTAACTAAGAAAAGTGAGGTAAGAGAGTAAAAGGAATAATAGAGTGTGGAACCTTAAAGGTCACCACACAGGACTGGTCACCAGTAAGGCTGATAAGGCTGACCGGTGTTGGGGGTACTAAGAATAGAGATCAGATGAAGGCCAGTACTTGGCTGAGTAAGAAAGGGGAAATACAAGTCCAAAACAAAAGAGGATCGTAATAGAAGCGATAATGAGGGATGTGAAGGGAACCATTTGAGGGACCAGTCATCACCGGTAGAGGCCGGTAATAGGCTGGTGTAGACTGGTACCAGTCTGTGTGGTATAAGAACTTGGGATAAGAGTGGTAAGTGAGGGAAAGGTGCCAAACATATAGGTAAAGTAAAGATCCCAACCTAGGGACACACCACACTCTACAACAGACTACCCATTTAGCTGCATGAGTGAAAGGAGGCAACGACGGGCAGGTGTCTCATCCAAAAACAAAATAAAACATGGCTGAAATAAAGCAAAACAGACGTACTTACAAGAGCTGAAAGCGACTGAATGTGAATAACACCCAGTGGGCCACATCCATGGCAACCCCTGATACGGGGGTGATGCTCAACCATCACGTGTCCAGCTCTGGCTAAATTTCACCCATGCATGACTCGGCAAATGCCGGCCTTCCAAGAGTAGTACTGAATTGTCCATTGGACCCGCCGTGTCCCCTCACTTCGGCGCGTTGCGCCTACGCTCGGTGGCCACCAGCAGTAGTGCTCCAGCGTCGACCAAGGACTGAAGCTGCTTAGATCCAGTCCGTGTGCGTGACCACAGACCATGACATACCTCCCAACACACAAGATGCATGGTGTCATCCTGTGCAAGAGCAAACCGGTGAAGAAATGTCTCAACAGAGCATCACCGAAACAACAATGCCATGCAAAGCACAGCACCCACACACAGCGGGCGCGAAGCAAACACGACCGTTAAGAAGCAAGACGGTGCGAAGGCACGAACGGCCATACACACACCGAGTCGATCACGAAACAACACCAATAGGCCACGAGGAGAGAACAAAGATGCCTGATCACTCCGAATCTAAGGATACGTGTAAATATAAATAAACATAAATGTAAGATGGACATTGGGCTGCAAAAGCGAACTCTTAACTTCACCCCAAAACCCTCTACTACCGTATCAGGAATTTCAAAATGTCTATGAGTGAACATAAATAGGCATAAATGTCAAATCTTGCAATTCCCTGCCAAATGGTCAATGGGAACTGGCCCTCTATTACCATATTGGAAATAAATAGTATAAAGCCTTGGATTTCAAAAAATAGGATTAAGCCTTGCAATAAAAATTCGCATGATTGTGCCGAAGGCACAACAGCAGGTGAAATGTGCTAGTATACAACTATAGACCATATGCGACATACCGGGCGCACCATAGATCCAACAGTTTGCACTACCAGTGTAATGATAGTATCCAACCAATTGTCTGAGTGTCTCAATCAAATAGTCACCTGAATAGACAAGACAGGCCATCAAGACAAACTTGAAATTGAGGGTGCGAGGCTGTGCACATGCTGTGCACAATAATACCCGTTAAGTATACATAAACGAATTACTAAATGAGAGGGAGCGAACAAATCCCTGCAAAACCGATTCGCGGGGCCACCCTATGTAACCCACTACTATCGTAGCGGGAATTAGTACAAAAGTTCTGAGCTGCAAGCCACGTCATAGGTGACCGAGTCCGAAACTTAATTGCTGCGACCCGGTGTACGGACAACTACGAGGACAAAACACAGCCTGTGAACCAATGATTTGGTTGAAAATGTACTTACATTTCTTGATCACTCGAGAGAGATTTGGAGACTGGCCAGTACTGTGGTTCACCGGCCCTGGGGCCGTACAAGTACTGCGGCCCGAGTGTAATGATGTTGCGGACTTATCAAACATCAAATGAACGACAGCACCAGGTTGAGCAGTCAGTGATAGTATCGCCAACGATAGTAGTGGTTTTGGCAATGGTGTCGCCGATATCGGTCCGAGTCCATGCCGGGAAGTCCTCCGAGAGAGTTGCTGTGCCGCCGCAGGTCGTTCTCAACGATGCCCACCCCTACATGGAGTTCCACAAAGGCCAAGGTATGGCCCGTTCCTCCCGCTCATAAAGTAACACTCACCCTCGTTCTACTCAGGTACAGCTTCGGTGAGACCTTGTGTTGCAGCGGGATGCATATCCGGATTGACCTCGTGACACTCTTGGATGAGCTAGACTGTCCGTTCAACGTCTCCGAACATTGCAACAGAAAAGGGAAGCGCTGGCTAAGAGTTCTCGTCGCGACATCGCACTCTCACTAGAGAAGGGAAAGATCGAGAGCGCGCGGATAAAGGTCGAAGCAAGTGGGTCCTCGATTCCTTGTCACGTTTGACAACACAGACATCACGCACGCCCTCATTCCCTTCACCAGTAATCAATGAGGACATCAACCTCGAACTACTGGAGCTTTTGGAACTCTACTGTGAGCTCCTGATAGCCCGTTTCGGACTACTTGATCAAAAGTGAGGAAATACTCGCAAGTATACCATTGGTCGTGTAATTCCTCTCACATCTCTCATAGCACGCGCGAACCTGATCAGGGTATTAAAGAGGGAGTCTGTGCTGTTATTTACGCTGCGCAGGCAACCGAGGTGAAAGGTAACCCAAGTTCCCATTTTTCAGTCATCAGTTAACTTTTGGGATTATTTGCCTCGCAAGAACTCCATATATTGCGTGAACTCCTGGTGCAAAAGTACGGCCGAGAATTCTCCACAGCTATAATGGAGAACCGCGGAGATTGTGTCAGCGACCGAGTAAGCACACCATGCTCAGACCGCAAGTCTATTCCTAATGTCGCGCATGAAACTCGATGCTCAAAGGTGGTGAAGAAACTACTGGTCGAAACACCGTCAGCCCAACTGGTTGATGGCTACTTAACGGAGATAAGCAAGGCATATGGGGTTAAGTGGTCATCTTCTACCACCCAATCGGTCGTTGAAGATGAGGCGGGCAAACTTGTTGGTGTGGCCTCATCCGTCATCGATCTACTCACAGGTCTTTTGTAGAATCAAACACAAACGCCAGAGTCCCTTCCAAGCTATTCGGAGGGACCCAGTGTTGCCAAACTACCCGACCTTCCGCCGACAGAAGAGGACGAGAAAGCTTCTAGAAAATCAAACAGTGCCACGACATCCGCTAAGGAGAATCCCGAGGACGACTTCGAGTCTTTGGCTCGTCGTTTCCAGGAGTTGAAAAAACGTTAGCCAAAGTTCATGGTGGTTTCAGTTTGATTGAGCAACATTCGTGAAACCGATCACCATACCCTCCGCTCTTCCTGTGGGTTGATTGTAAAGTTTCGCACTGATCTGGATGTTTCGATGTTTGCACGTGCTGTACCTCGTGAGCGGGTCTCTCCGCCGCCGCCGATAAGCCCGATGATAATACATGTTGTTTTCATGGTGAAATATTCCGATTTACCCTATCTCTCACACCTGATTAACGCTGCATCATGGGCTATCAGCTAGATGGTTTGGATGCTCAGATTTTCCAGTTATCACGGACGGGATTTGAATCACCCATTCGGCGGTAATCTCAAGGCACGACTAGAATACCTTGTAACAAGATTTGACTAACCGGGCCACGCATGCTCCGTTGTCGAAGGATCCAGTCTGAGGAAAGCACGACGTCAGCGAAACATCTTTATGCCCGCAGTGGACCCTGCCCACCTGTGGTTTCATGGACGAGTTTTGAGTTATACCACCGTGTAACTGTCACGATGTCGGCGGTTCGGTATAGTTCCCGATGCGGCCGGTGACCAAACAACGATACCGATGGAGTCTATACGTATACGTGCCTCCTAATATGGCTTGGAGGAAGTCTGAAGCGACGATATGTACTTACAGGATTGTGACGGCATCATAGCTTCATAAGCAACACTCCGGAATCAAGGACTCCCTGCAGCGTGCTGCGGCGATTTGCGGCGCAAAACCTATGGTTTGAGAGGGATGACCCGGTATATCGAATCTATTCCGGCGCGGTCACGGTGGATGAGATGAGACAGATTTCTATTTGTGTCGGGAAGATGACGAGATCATGGACATTGTCATGGAACAGCTGTTCTCCGCCGCTGGTTGCTTGCTAGCGCTCAGGGGTAATAAGATGATATCATGGATTCTGGATTCGTGTGTGGAGCGAGGCTGTCGGTAAGGTATGAGAAACTGGCGTCGCAAATCTGACAGTCCCACCCGGACGCGACAAGACAGATGGGCCTACAAGCGAGATCTGATATGCCACACTTGTTGTGTCGGAGTTTGACACTGGCGATACCTTGGCTCTTGTTAGTCGGACTTGGATATCGATTACCGTAGGGTAGATCGGAGATGGGCCACCAAACCCGACCTGAGAATGCCCGTGGAATTTCTATCGAGCCTACCTCCGTCATGAATTTTGCGACAGAGAAATTTCAGGGTCAAACCTCAGGACTCGTGTTGGACCACGTAAGACAGCAACATACCACGAGAAGCCTATCCTCGACAGAGTCGAGCAGCGGAAAAGAAGCAAGGAGGACGAGGAGCCAACCTTGATTCTGACCGGAAGAAATGAGCGGAAACTCGGTATAGGTTGTGGTAGCCCTCGGGTCTGCCAATTCGTTTTCACGCGGTTGCGGCGGCCCAAGTGTGACGGAGCAATAACCATATCCGCCGAAGTCCCCCTCGGACCACAAATCTCATTTATACTCATTCCATGCTCTGCAGTCTCATCCCTCATGTTGACTGCCACGATGCCTGCCCATTCCTATCGCCGTCCAGACACCCTCTTCGACGACGGAGACAGCGACACCGAGTCAGATCGCTACACCGAAATGTCCCTCGACTCCAGTGTCGCTAGCACAAGGACATCCGTCGACTTGTCGATGCGCTCCCCATCCCCATCACCTTCCGTCTTCTCAGTCACAAGCTCCCTGCGCGCACAGGCTTACCGCCAAGAATACGGTAGAGGCCTCAACAATTACTCCGACGTCTACCGCCTCCCAGCAGATGACGAGGAACTAGATCGCCTCGGTCCGTTCAGCTACCCCTTCTTCCGATCCTTTCCCTCATCCATGTCAAAGACAAGCAGCACGAAATGTTCTGCAAAGTAATGGGAAAATACCCGCCCCCTTTGCCGCAAATCATGGCCGATGATGGTTTCGAAGTCAAGGCCATCCTTGATCTTGGTTGTGGAAGTGGCAGCTGGTAAGCCAGCGTTTCCCGGTAGCACGGCCGTGTACCCATCGCCGCCCACAGGATAATGGACGTCGCGAGAGAGTTTCCTGATTGCAGTGCAGTAGCCGTTGATCTCGTTCCCATGCAGTCATTGTAAGCTTCTATCTCAACCATTTTATATAACCTTTCTTGACTGTCTCCAGATCTATGCCCGCAAATTGCAGGTGAGAGTGCACACACCTGTCTCTCGTATGCTAGGCAAATACAAATATTGCCCCTTGATGTAGAAGCGAAGTTGATGACATCAATCTTGGTCTGGAACACTTTTATGGTGACTTCAACGTTGTACATTGCCAGCTCATTTCGTCGGGGGTAAGTTGCCCCCCTCGCCTGTCCACCGTAAAACTGTATTTGTGTATTATCAGATCCGCGACTACCACGGTTTGATAAACCATATAGGCCACGTCCTCCGACCAGGCGGTCTCATAGATCTTACCGAATTCCCGTTCAATTTCACAGGGTTGGATAAACGGCCAATCCTCCCTCCCGCCGGATCCTTCCACCCTCCATGGACTCCCCTTTTCATGTCGTATGTAAATCGGGCGGTCAGGGAACGGGGAGGCGATGCAGAAGCATCCACCCATATGCACGAATGGGTATCCAATCACCCAGCATTTGAAGATGTCGTGTCACGGGATTTTTGGATACCGTGTTCTCCTTGGATGCACGGAAGTGATCCATTGACAAAATTTTGGAATGGGGTTGGAGCGACCATGAGGGACGATATCAAGGTGAGTGCATCTTTGCCGCGGAACGGCATCGGTTTAAATTTTTTTTCTGTCTGCAGGCATTCTTGAAGTCTGGGCGACCACTCCTACTCGGCAGTGGCCTTTCGGCGGAGTTTGTAGACACTATGGAACGCAATGCATGCGCAGAGCTCGACGACGCGGTAACTCCGATTTACGTCTTGATACAAAATGTCTATGCCCGAAGGAGGCACTGACGGTTTTCATTTCAAGTGATGCCGGATGTGCTTTCCTCGCGCTTGCATTTTCCCGACTTGGAATATCCAGCATTACATCCAGTGTACTGTACTCACAGCATATTGTATGATTTTACTATGCACGGCATACTTACATGTGATTTATCTAGTTCATCATCTATAAAAATCATCTAGCATCCACTCAACTTCACTGCCAACGCCCGGTATGAGTCCTCCGTCCTATCTTCCGGTCGACGATGGTGAAGGAATATCCGTATTGTACCGTTGGGAACGGCCATCATTGCTACCTCCTTGCTGGCACAGCATCAGGGCGACTGTGGCGACCACCGGGCCCGTGATTATACTAAGTTCTTGTCCTCGAATTTGTGCTGCTTTAGATCCCGCTTTGGGTACGATGCTCCAGGTACTTCACAGGATGAAGTCGCGGGAGTCCGCGCTGAGGAAAAGGTGATAAGAAAAGAAGGGTTCACCGTGGATAACGTACGGCAACAACATCGAATGACTGGTGTTGTGGAGTGATAGGCGAGAGCGGTCGGTGTGATTGTCGCGGCCACAGCGCCAACTTAATCCTGTAGGTACAAGGACAAGGGAAATGCCTCTTGTGGAGAAAGGTGTTGCACATAAAAAGTCAGTCTGCGAACGCGAAACTCTTGCTAGGTTTGTCGCGGCACCAAGAGGGGAGGCAGAGTAAAGGGGGTAGATTCAGTAGAATGGCGAATGGGAGCTTCGCTGCGCGGCTGGCGGACTGGCGAGGAAGACGGCGACGCGGAAAGAAGTGCCATACTACTTCCTGCCGCTCGTCCCAAGATTATGCACCATTGACTCCGCTCCTTCCTCGCTACGCCACAGAACCATGCTGACTCGCCTGATAATTAGATGTGCCCGTATTACCCGGCGCCCACTAAGCTGGCGTGAATCTCAAAGGCCCATGGGAACATTGAATTTTAGCGGTTGCTCGTGTCAGATATAACGAAATGTATTGAAGAATGACATCCTAGATTGGGGAGAGGACGGGCTTACCGCTGATTCTGTGTCAAAACTCCAACCACAATGCCACCTTCAAACTCAGGTTATTGCTGCCGTTGTAGCAAAAACACGCGTTTTCAAACACTACTAATGGAACTCTAAAAAACGTGGTAAGCACTCGTGGGTACCGCATCATGATCCTTTGGAGTCTGGACCCACCGTTCACCGGGTGGTCCATCAGACCCCCAGCCGCACTCTTTGCGATTCCTTGACTTGATCGGTAATGAAGGAAAAAGCGTTACGGTGTAATTTCTCCGTGATATTGACAAATCAAACGCCCCACCGACCTGCAGACAGCGATGTTCGCATGTTGGGCCTTTCACGACCTGGAGCACCTGTGCATATGTGTGGTTACCTTTGAACGCATCAACAAAGCATACGAGAGAACTGGAAATTTAAGGTGTCGTTAGCATGACTGCAACCTTGTTATGAGGCGTTTAGAAGCTTGAAGCTCCTCTGAACACAAAAGGCGACTTTTGCAGCTCAACGCGGATAGTATGCGGCACCAGCTGGGTGTGATCTATACATGACGATCACGACGCTGTGCATAATCAAAGCAGTTGCCCAATGATAATCGAACTAAGTTTGTAGCTATATTGACCAAACAAATGTCAACAAAAGACCCACCTTGACCACGTAGAGCCTGAGCACACTCATTGAGCACAACCGAGCTAAACGAGTTGCTCAGAGTCCGAGTCACTATCGTCTGCCATGGCCTACGTGTCCAAAAAAGAAGAGGAGAGCGGCCTCAGCTCCTACTACAACAACAAAACCACAATCATCCAGGAAGCCCGCGTCTTCAATGATTCACCCATCAGCCCACGCAAGTGTAGAGCGCTCCTCACGAGGATCGTTTACCTCTTGTATATTGGCGAGAACTTCAGCTCGCAGGAGGCCACTACGTTGTTCTTTGGCACCACAAAATTGTTCCAACACAAAGACGTAAGTCGAGTGACGCGCTGGCTTGGGGAACGTTAATCATGTGTTACACAGAGCGCGTTGAGGCAGATGGTGTACCTCGCGATCAAGGAACTGGCTAGTACAGCAGAAGATGTTATCATGGTTACGAGCAGTATCATGAAAGACATGCAGCCAAATTCCGAGGTCATTTACAGACCGAACTCTATTCGTGCATTATGCCGAATCATCGACGTGAGGTGTTAATACCTTGATGTCATAGTAGCCGACTTACTCTCTGTAGCCTTCCATGGCCCAAGGTGTTGAGCGCTTCTTCAAGGCTGCTATCGTCGATCGGACACCCTCTATCTCGTCCGCCGCGTTGGTTTCCTCTTACCATCTCTTCCCTCAAGCAAAAGATGTAGTGAAACGATGGGTTAACGAGGCCCAGGAAGCAGTTAACGCGAAGTCGTCCCCCTCATTATTCGGTGCTTCCTCGGGGGGTTATTTGAATTTTGGATCCTCGAGCTCATCGAACAGCGGCTATCAACCTATACCGTCAACCAGTTATATCACCCAGTATCACGCTCTTGGTTTACTCTACCTCATTCGCCAGCAAGATAGGATGGCAGTCACCAAAATGATTCAGCAACTTGGCGGCGGCAAATCTGGCGCTGGCACAACGCTCAAGAACTCGATGGCTCTGTGTATGCTGATTCGGTATGCTGCCAAGGTTATGGAGGAAGATCCAAAGTACGTAGTTCGTCACGAAGAGACAAGTATTCGGATCTCACCCCTATTCAAGCGTACAAAAGCAGATTCTTGATCTACTTGATGGCTGGCTACGGCATAAGAGTGATATGGTGAACTTTGAGGCCGCGCGTGCCATTTGTGAAATGAAGCACGTAACTGCTTCACAACTGACCAAGCCTATCGCAGGTTTGTTTTC
This sequence comes from Boletus patriciae, assembly GCA_038093075.1. Classification (NCBI taxonomy): domain Eukaryota; kingdom Fungi; phylum Basidiomycota; class Agaricomycetes; order Boletales; family Boletaceae; genus Boletus; species Boletus patriciae. The sequence continues at coordinate 13,272 of JBBPRK010000455.1, read as the reverse complement.
TCCCTTCTGGTATAGCAACGTTTTTTCAATATATCATGCAGTCCTACAATTATTCCTTTCGTCCCCTAAACCGGTCTTGAAGTTCGCCGCAACTCGTACCCTCGCTGCACTTGCCTTGACCCACCCGGCAAGCGTAGCTGCCTGCAACGTGGACCTCGAAAATCTCATTGCTGATCCCAACAGGAGTGTTGCCACATATGCTATCACTACTCTTCTCAAGGTATGGTTATGCGCGTCCGTCAGTCCGTCTAGTACTTATGTTTCTCCAGACCGGCAACGAAGCTTCGGTGGATCGCCTTATGAAGCAGATTACAGGTTTTATGTCAGAGATCAGCGACGAGTTCAAAGTTATCGTTGTCGACGCCATCCGTTCCCTCTGTCTCAAATTTCCTTCCAAGCACGTATCAATGCTTGCTTTTCTATCAGGTGTCCTCCGCGACGAGGGTGGATATGAGTTCAAGCGGGCTGTCGTGGAAGCCATATTCGACATGATCAAGTACATCGCGGACTGCAAGGAACAAGCGCTTTCACACTTGTGCGAGTTCATCGAAGACTGCGAATTTACGAAACTCTCCGTCCGTGTCCTTCATCTGCTCGGTGTCGAGGGACCAAAGGCTCCTCAACCCACCAAGTACATCCGGTATATCTACAACCGTGTGGTATTGGAAAATGCAACTGTCCGTGCTGCTGCTGTATCGAGCCTTGCCAAATTCGGTGTTAACGCCATCGATGCTGGTCTGCGTCGTAGTGTCGGTGTTTTGCTCAACAGGTTGGTCTTTGTAAATCCTTGGTTGAGTATGGCTGATATTTCCTATAAGGTGCTTGGATGATGTGGACGACGAGGTTCGCGATCGTGCCGCTATGTATGTGAGGGTTTTCAAGGAGAAACCACTTGCAGATGCATACGTAAAAGAAGGCACGTTTTCCCCCTTTTATCAAAAGCGTGATGGGCGACGGTCGTTTTCCGCAGAATCGGTATTCTCTCTAGCCGCATTGGAGTCAAAACTTGTCGCATACGTCAACGACCCCGCCGCCGCCGCCCAACCGTTTGACCCATCCGCAATACCAAAAATTAGCCGTGCCCAGCTGGCAGCAGAAGCGAGTCGTAAGAGGATATCATACTGTGTAATAGGAGACTACCTTACAAAATATTTTCAAGGTCCAAGCACGTTGGACACAATCGCTGTGCCTACCAGGACCAACGCATCACCGCCGCCTCCGACGGCTGCGGAGACACAGTCTACGTATGCACAACAGCTAACCGAAGTTGCCGAATTCGCAGATTACGGCCCAGTTCTTAACAGTAGTGCAAAACCGGTACAGTTAACTGAGACAGAGACGGAATACCAAGTGACATGTGTGAAGCACATATTCAAAGAGCATATCGTATTTCAGGTGCGCGGTAGAGTTGGATGATCTCTGTTGCGATACTGACTCTGGAGCAGTTCAATGTCTCGAATACCCTTCCGGACACCGTGCTGGAGCAGGTGTCTGTCGTCATGCAGCCCCAAACGGAGGCAGGACTGACAGAAGACTTTATCCTCACTGTTCCAACGCTCACGGCATTAACGTCACCGAGTACTCTCTACGTCTCCTTTACGCGGGACTCGCCGGAGGAATATGTCACGGCATCGTTCCAGTGCGTTCTCAAGTTCGTAAGTAAGGAACTCGATCCTTCGACAGGGGAACCCGAAGATGAGGGATACGAAGACGAATACCAATTAGAGGAGGTGGAGCTTACTGCCGGTGGGGACTACATAATACCGAGTTATTCCTCGTTCTTGTCGGAGTGGGACCGACTGCGCTCGGGTGCAACTGCCACTGAAACATTTTCCCTCACTGCTACGGAAAGTATCAAAGGTGCGCCGAACCATGTACTTTGATGCGCCTAAACAGCTATTGACGATCCCGGTATATGCGCATTCGCACGGTTACTATGACTCTCGCCGACTTTCACAGCTGCCTGCGACTCGATCACTGAGATCCTTAACATGGAACCGCTGGGAGGTACGGAGACACCGAGTTCCACATCGGTCCACACGCTCCAGTTGTCCGGGTTGGTCACCGGGGGAGGTGGAAAGGTGCTTGTAAGATGTCGCATGACGTTCTCGAAAGGACAAGGTGTTACTCTAGAGCTGAGTGTTCGTGCGGAACAAGAGAGCGCATGCGCCCTGGTCGTGTCTGCGATCAGTGGCTGATAGTCATACTCTACAGTTTTGGGACAGGGCTGTTGCATAGATTGATACCGGAGATGAGATGCATTTCCATTTCTCATGGTCGCACGAAACTCTGCCTGGGATGGATCAGACGCTCATTGTATGACTGGTACTCGGTCTTTGTGAATAAGGCCAATACAGGAGTCCGAGACATTCCTTATAATGGCTCTACAGCGTCAGGTCGTTGATCATTCACCAGCGAGCTCTTGTCCGAGCCATATATTTATTGAAGTCTCATCAACAAGACCGTGCTCCGAGTACTTTAACCGTGGCGGTGACAAATCCTCGGCTGCCCTCCGCGACTCGCCATCGCGGAGACCCCAAACACAGGACGACAGCGGCCAGCTCAGCATCGTCGGCCATGCCAGCCCCGCCGTTGCCTACCCCAAAGGTCATCCATGTCAATACAAGAGGCGCCGTCATTCTGGCAGAGGAGTCCCCTGAAGTGCGTGTCGCCTGAATGGTTCCGATTTATCTCCCTGACAGGCGTGTTATCCAAGACGCGGGACAGTAGAGGCATATACCTTCCAAACTACATCGAACCGGTCTCCCATATCGCTGTCGACGTGCGTTCGCACCTTTCCCTCGTCGTACCGCGAATTTCATCGCTGCTGTCTCTAGATTGGCGGCTCCCTCGCCAAAGTAGTCTACTTCACTCGTTCACCCGAAGAGCCACCTTCACCGTCTATTGCAGCGACCCACGGTAGCTCCTCTCCAAGCAGCCTCCCTACCTCGAGTACAGGCTCGCCGTCCTCGGGTTCAATCCCGTTACTCCCGCCAAGTTCATCTCACACACGTAACGGCGCTCTCACCCCCCTCGTGCTTGAATCGCATGGTAGTGGCAATTACGACGCTCTCGACACCGACTTGCTGCACTCCACGATCCTCCAGCGCACAACACGAGTTCATCACATCCCTGGCGGTTCCATCAACTTTGAGCGCTTCCAGACCTCCAATATATCAGCCCTTATCACGTTCATTTCCGAGCTTATAAGTCGCTCTGCCGTCGCCAATGGCGTCTCCATCGCGGAGATGCGCCGGGGGGTCAAAATCATGGCAACCGGAGGGGGAGCACACTTATTTGGGGGGCTGTTCGAGAAGGAACTGTCGGTCGAAGTTCGGCGCGAGGACGAGATGGAGTGTTTGATCGAAGGGATGAAGTTCATGGCCATGATCCCAGAGGAGGTGTACTACTTCTCGGACGAGCTCATCTCGGAATTCTCCCACCCAGGTATTACAAAAGGCACAGCGGGCGCTGGCGGGAGAGATGGGGTCGCTACCTCCTCGACGTCTGCCGATCAGCCTGTGCTCGAACGTCCATCGCCCAATCCGCCAAAGTATGCAGTCACATTTGAAACTGGGGAACCTTCGGCACATTTACCCTGTTTGCTCGTCAACATCGGATCAGGAGTGTCTATCATAAAGGTCGATGCTGATGGCACGTTTGAGCGTGTGAGCGGCACGAGTTTGGGTGGCGGTACCTTGTGGGGTTTGCTAAGCCTGCTTACGCCTGCCCGGACGTTTGATGGTGAGTAATGGTTAAATCATGTCCGTTTTGCATCCGACCCTCATTTTTCTTGGCAGAGATGTTGACCCTGTCGGAGAAGGGTGATAATGCAACGGTTGACATGCTTGTCGGTGACATCTACGGGACAGATTACACAAAGCTCGGCCTTAAATCGACTACAATCGCGAGTTCCTTTGGTAAAGTCTTTAAGCATACTGGCGAGGGGGAAGAGGGTGGTGAACGCGGGACGTTCAAAGCAGAAGACATCAGCAGGAGTCTGCTCTATGCAGTGTCGAACAACATTGGACAGATTGCGTGCGTGGTGGCTGTTCTTGGAGCTTGGTTTAGATTTCCTGACGCGCCTGGTATCTAGATACATGAACGCGGAGAAATACGGCTTGGACAGGATCTACTTTGGAGGTTGTTTTATCCGCGGTGAGTTTCGAATACTGCGGTTGTACCGGTACTCATCCCGTTGTAGGACATGCAACTACCATTACTACCCTTTCATATGCTATACGGTTTTGGAGCAAGGGTAAGAAACGCGCACTCTTTTTGAGACATGAAGGTTTCTTGTACGTTTCTTGTGGATCCCCCGCTGTCTTTCATATTCACATTCCCACCGATGCAGAGGCGCAATCGGTGCATGGATCAAGAACATTGATGCGGAAGAAATTCAAGGGGGGTCGCCTCGTAGCTGAGGTAAGTTACGGTGACGTTGTCTGGGTATCACTTTGCACCCATTTCACTACCAACGATTGTCAGATATACAGTAGTACCACGAGGTGACCCTATGGGGATGAATTTCTCATTACCACTATAAATATTGCATATACTCCCACTGCCATAGATGATTACACAGACCTGCTTTATATGTAGTACGGGGTCGTCAAGGCCCCGTGTGTTGCTTGAGCCTGTAATCGTACGTTACGTTATGTCGACGCCTGCCCTGCATTATACAATGCACTTGAACGTTCATATGAGGATTGTGAGGTGCGAATGGGCGCAAACTGGTAGTCTGATCGTATCTGCACTAGAGGGTGATTAATTGATATTGTACCACTACCAGCTGTGTCATGGGATTGGTTTTATTCATGCTGTCAGCCAGTGTGCCACGATCCGGCGTTCTACAGCCGCCATCACCGAATCCGGGCTCAAGTGACTGCCGAATCGGTGTGGAGGCGATCAAATTGGATACGAGAAGCTTCGAAGAACGAGATTTGGTGAAAGGAGAATAGAACACGGATATGAGGATGTGCACGAGTACTGCGGCGAGCTGGCACGCATGGAGCTGATATGATGGATAAGTCAGATTGTGTGTATCGCAGCTGGCCCATCCCGTTCTGGTCTGCCAGCTGTGTAAGTGGTCGGAATGAAATTAGGATCAAGATAGGCACGATGACGTAATCACCATTATACTGCAATTCCACGTGCAACTACCTCGAGCTCGTGAAAAAAACCCACTGGTTAAGGTTTCAGCACTTGAAACGTTGGAGGCACCCCATGGGATGAACGCAGGAGGCAGGAAGGATCGGTGAGGAAGGGTGCCTGGCGTTGGATACGGTACCTCTGAATCGGTTGCCAGTTTGAGAGATCAGTGGCCGTGTGAATATTGGGCCATTAGCACAGAGTTGTTTAAAAAAGGTGCCGATATGGAATATTGCCAGAGCTCGATATACAGAGCCTTTGTCATGTCGCAAGCTTGAATTTCCTCTTCTCCTTAAACCACCCCATGGACAGAATCCAAAACTCATCCCCACCCCTCTCGGCGAAAAGGACGGCCCATATCAGGTCTGCCCCATCTCCTCCCCGCTTCACCACCACATACGATGGCGACGACGACAGACCGTCCGTCGACGAAAAGCCATCTGGCAGGAGGTCTGACAAGCACCATGACCATGACAACCCAGACAAGACCTCCTCCAAGAAACCACGTCATCGTCACAGTCCAGTGCAACTCGCCGCCCTCAACGAACTCTTCGACAGGAATGAGCACCCTAGCTTAGACGACCGCACAGAGCTCGCTGAGAAGCTTGGAATGTGAGTTCCCTCTTTTGGCTATATCTGGCCTCTTATCAATCCGTGGGCTGTGCCATGTCGACAATCGTTCCAGGGAGCCCAAGACGGTCCATGCTTGGTTTCAAAACAAGCGAGCGTCCACCAAGAAGCGGAACAAGACAATCCCAGCCGAACATTCACCTCCCGCCACCAATGATCCTGTACAGGAAAAATCGTCCAAGCAACCACTCCCATCCAATCTGCCGTCAATAGCAAACCTCCTTAATTCCACTCCACCGCAGCCAACACATTCGTCGCGTCCTCGCTCTCATGCCCCATCCGCTCGCAAATCCAGACAAAAGGATCTACATCTCAATGGCCACATCCTCGCAGACCCCCTTGCAAATGTGACTCGCAGCCAAAATAATACTCAGGAAGCGGCTCTCGAGGGTTCGTTTTTCGCCGGTCCCTCCGAGTTCTTTGGACAGGATCGATTCATATTATCCCACCATCGTGGGCATCAATCCGAGAGTGGGGCTGTGCCTCAATTACATAATCCTGAGTTGGACCACATGCTTCCTGATTCGGATGGCCGTTTCGTGTCCGAGAATGATGGTGCTCCGTCTCGAAGGGGGCGCAACGAGGTAGCAAGAATGCGGACATCCCCAGAACAAGCCGAAGAACTGCGCCGTGCTTACGCCCTCAATGACCACCCCACGCGGGACCAGAGACAGGAACTCGCAGACAAAATTGGCATGTATGTCATCCGGGCGTAAAACTTGGTCGCGTGGCTGATAAGCTTTTCAGGCGACTGCAAAGCGTGACCAATTGGTTTCAGAACCAACGCAGTCAAGCAAAGAAGCACAGAGAAGAATCTGCTTCTACCCCAGATGTTCCTGCACGTCCGGCGCAGCGACAGCCATCTAGTGGTGATGGTTTGTCAACATCACACATGCCCCACCCTCCTTTTCCACCCCGATCTCACCACCCTTCGTTAATGACCCTTGAACGCGAGTCCCGTCCCGCGTTGTTGAAACTCTCGTCTGCCGCAGCTGACGATTACCGGGGAGTTTCTACCCCTCGGAGTAGAACGTCACTGCCTCCTTCATTAAATTCTCGGATGTCTTCTCCGCGAATACGGAGAAGTATTTTACCCTACGCCAGGGATTCGCGAGACCTTCACATCGATGAAGGTAGACACTACGATAACAGTAGTGAGGGTGCCAGGGCCGAGGATTGCCTTTCGCGTCCTCGGCGGTCTCGTCCAGAGCCATATCAGCTTGATGCGCTGAAGAAACTGCTTCATCAGACGTTAACGCCTTCAATTGAAGAGCGAAGTACGCTGGCGTTGGAGATTGGCATGTGAGTGTATGCTTCAGTAACGACACCAGAACGAGTCGCTGATTATTTTTCTGTAGGGATATTGGCAAGGTGACGAACTGGTTCCGCAATATTCGCCAGAACGCTCGCAAGCGCGGGAAGCGTCCAGGGTTTTCTGCTGCAAGTGTCAATCCCCACGAACACGATGTCTCATCAGGATCTTCCGTGTACGACGACGACGACGCTATGGACCTCGTCTACGAAGATATCATGGATCAGGATATGGATGAGCGGAGCGAGGAGGAATATCAGGAGGCTGTGACCCCCTTCACCGATGTATCATCATCCCCACCTCCAAACAAACGGCCAAGGTCGCATCTTCCTGTGCATGATGGAATGGAGTCCATGGAAGTCAACCTCGTCGAGCCGTCCGCTTTTCAGGAATTCAGAAAGGTCACCGGAATGGCGCCTGTCGGTGGTCCCAGCGATTACGACTTAGAAATGAACGCCGTGACGTATTCTGGCGTAAAAATCGAGGATGCGCTCTTATTGTTGAGTTTCCATCAGCACGTTATCCACTAGACATGTAGGTGTGTAAATGGTATTCATATGATAGGCTCTTTTACTAACGCGCCGAATCAGCCCTTCATGTGCTCGCTCCGGTTCCCTGATCGTGTATCATCACTCGTTGCCATCAATTGTGCCTTTTTTATTCCACCTAAACCTGCACATCGATATGTCTGTGCAGCCGCTCTGCAGCATATCCATTATTATTGATTAATTGATCAATCTATTTATCTCCCGCTTCCGCCATCGAAAGCGATTACATTTGACGATTTTGCTCTTGCTGCATATACTGTCCGCACTCGCCTGCATCCTTACGTCACAGATAGCGCTTCGAGTACAGAAACATTGTATGTTCTTATTCCATCCAGCATGTGTCACCTAGTGTTTCCCACCACTACGTAGATAAATCATCTTGAAATTTATATCGAATCAAAACAGTTCGTTGTACGGGAATACGACACAAATTACATGTGACATAACTTTGTAAATAAACCCGCCAGTCTGGTCTGGTTAGACTGAGTTGCGTCTCGCGCTCCTCCCCTTCCTCGCGGCTTTGCTCTTTTCTGCGTTTGGACCATCAATGGTCAGGCTAGGCAGTTTCCCTTCGTCTTCCCAGCGGTCCAGTATCTCGACTGCCGCCCGATACCCCTTCTTCTCAATCTCGTCGTACTTGCTGAACTGAAGGGTACCGTACTGTGAACGGTGAACATAAACATCGTGTTCGACTCTACTTGACACATGCTCGCTTACCTCCTGAACTGGCATCTTCATATACAAACACCCACGAGCGACCTTGGCTTCTTCGAGTGTCCGGACGCTCGACACACTAAATAGAAAAAGGGGGAGAAACGGGACGTGTGAGACCCGAACCACGTCGTCGCAGATCAAGAGAATGGACACCAACTATGCCAGTCGACTCTGTATCTCAGGTATCGCCGGTATGTTGCGCACGTTCGAGAAAGGATTCCATCTGTTCAGGACGAGCCACCATCCCGACAAGGAATCTCCAAAATTTCGAGGTGAGTTGTCGTCGATCTGCGAGTGGGATGAGTGCGCGTGCAAGTTCGATGGGAGAGGGTGGCTTACGGAACCGACGTCTACTGCAATTACAACGCTGGCTCCCATGGAGAACATGGTTGATACCTGAAAAAGGTTCGCTTGATAGTCTAGGAAAGTGATGCTTGCTGCTTACAGGTAGGTTGTCAACTGGCACGACAAACCAAGTCAGCGCAGCACGACGGGGAACATGATGGAAAACCTACGATAACCGCCATCAACAAGCATGCTACCATTGTCACACAATGGGGGCAACATGCCAACCAAGGTCATGGACGCACCTATTAAAATAATGACATGAACAATAGCATATGGGTAGCATGGTAACGTACGGATGAATCTCCAAGCATAACCAGTCTCGTGTATCTCCATGCGCGATGTGTTGATGTTCGTCGTGTTGCAATAATATGGAAGCCACATGTCCTCGATGTGGAGATCATAGAAAGCCTGAGGCGGTTTAGTATGTAGCTTCGTGAAGGAGTGTGATTGCTTACCTTGTAGATCGTGCGATTAAACTCATGTCCCTGCTCAAAGAATTATTGAAGGTTTTGTCTTCAGTATGTGAACACCCACCGTAGTGTAAGCCACCAGCGGATAAGTGACATCGGATAGCATTCTCCAGATATTACTCATTCGACCGCTAAATTGTTTCGCCCGACTTGCACCGAGGATTATGTCACAGTCGCGTGCATATAGGCCAGCAATGAAAGCCCCTATACTGGTTCCGGCAATATAGTCAATTGGGGTACCTCGTTCCTCCAAGGCCCGGATGACACCCTAAGGCACGAGGACGTCAAAAAAGGGTATATCCATGGAGATCACGGTGAAACGATCACTCACGATGTGCGACAACCCACGCGCGCCACCACCCCCAAGTACAACTCCGACTGATTTACCACAAAGCCTCCTGGCTAATCGCGAGAAATCGTTGACCATGGGATGACGTTGAGGGCGTGCATTTGCTCGCACTCCTCTGTATTTCTGAATGCCACTCTGCACTTTATCCTTGAGGTTTTTGAATGCAACGACCGCTTGGGGATCTTGTGGGGCGGACACTTTAGCCAGAGGCAAGACAAGACCCTGGTTATTTGGATTATTAACATTCTGCGGCGCGTGATAAATATGGTACCCACTGGCAGCTCAACATGAGTATGTTGATGAACCCACGGTCGATTCTGTATAATACGTAATGTGAAGGTTTGACCCCTCAGGCTAGACTTCATATGTCAGTACTGACCTTGAGCCACTCCCTTGTTGATCCGGGGCCAACGGATCGTTCTGGGTGGAGAAGTACAAGCTCCTTCCGAGCAGTAGTCTTCATGGAAAGGAGAAGGCGTTCATATTCCCCGATACTCGGGTCATCCCCCATACCAACAACCATAACGAAATCCGCCTAAAAAGTGTGAACCACATGTTCTGAATTGATGAACTGCCCGTACCTGTCGAATGCAAGTTTGCGTCCAGGGACTATTGACGGGCGAATCGGCAACGTAGAGTACAGTCCGATATCTCTGTTCTTGGTCAGCCAGCCACGCCGCAGCCTTGAGTTTTCCCATTCTGGAGAAGGCATGCCGTCCAAGGTGTCCTGAAACGGAGGCATGGTTCAGATACGATGTCTTGGCTCCCATCTCTTCCAATGCTGCCTTCAGTTTCCGTGCGAACGTGTCAATAGGAACATGTCGAGACACAGGTAGAATGGCTACAGTCTTCAGGTTTGTGTTATTCCGGCCTAGTTCGATTGCTGTGTTTGGACGATGAACATTCGAGGATGCATCCACCTCATCGCGTACCCGGGATGCAATGGTACGGAGAAGCCTAGGGATTCAGTGAGCACGTTAGGGTAATTCTCATGTTCCAACATACTGTGCAGTAGTACGAGGATTGCTGGAAAGAACAGGTTAGCGTGACTGAGGCGCGTATGAAATAATCGACTCACCGGGAGGAGATCGCATTGAAAAGGGTTTGTGGCATACGGATGAGCTCCGAATCGCGTATAGCATGCATCGTTGTTCGGCGTGGCGAGTTAGTGATCACGTCAAGCTCTCCAACTGTGTCTCCTTGACCATATTCACCTGTAATTACCACTTTCCCATTTTCTCCCTCAGTTATGGAACGCAATCGCCCATTAATGACGATGTAAAAGCTGTCACTGACGTCCTGTGGCCTCCAAAGGACCTGGCTAGCACTGACTTGCATCCAGTCCAACGAGGCATCAATTTGCAGTACTGGAAAGAGGTAAGGGGATATCCTCTGGTGGTTAAGATGCATACCGAGTGGAGAAAGCAACGAAATCAGCCTCTTTGCGAGTGTCAACTGAACGATAGGTCGCTTCTCCAGCAACCGTTCCAAAGCTTTGGCAGGCAAAAAGCCAACGTATGTATCGGTCTTGGCTTGGATGTCGACATAAGAAGGTGTACTGCAAAGAGAAGCTGGTACGGCTTCAATCGAGAGTTTAACGGTACGAGGTATGACATACCGAGGTACCCCGCGATGCCTCCAGGCTTTACTGTGAAGAGAAGTTTGCGAGTCTCCCGCCTACCACTATCTGACCTTGTCTGATCATGTGTGAATATCGAGTCTGTGTCCGAACCCGATGTCTTGAATTGTGATGCGAGTGGAACAGGATATTGTGTCTCTGTCGGCAGGAGGATGTCTAGGAAACCCTCGATGACGTAGTATAGACCTATCTTGACTATTAGTGTCTCGGCGCCAGCTTACTGAGAACACCGACCTGTGTTGCGTTCACCCGTTTTCACGAGAGTTGAGCCGGCAGAGAAGAATAGGATCTCTACTTCATTGTCCAAGCCACTCATGTAGCCAGTGGTATTCGAAGAACTCCCGGTTACACTCGACACGTTGTCATCCCCAACATCCAGAAGAGAGAGCGATCCAAAGGGAGAGGTGAACATTCCCGATGGTGACTTTGACGCATCGAAAGGTGGGAAAGCTGGTGAGGCTTCAATAGACTCTCCTCCGCTAATAGGAGGTTGCAACAATCCAATGGATTTCGCAATGCAGGACATGACTTCATCGCGAAGGTCGAACTCGTCCCCTGGAAGATGGGCTGTGAATGCAATGTTCTTAAACGTGGCGAGACGAGGAGTATTCAAGATGGTGAAAGTACGGGAGTGGGATCTATGAGCGTCACCCCCTTGGCCGGTTGAAGTAAGGAGGTCGCCCGCTTGAACTTGCTGGCGCGCTCGAAGAGGGAAAGTGCGTATGTGGATATGACTTATAGGACTTTCTGTGAGCCCTTCTCTTGAACTGATCGCGCTGGCGCTGCTGTTAACTTTACCAGAGGAAAATATGGATGGCGAGGGCTCATGACTGAAATAGTCGCTCTCGGAGTCAGATTCCTGGACTGCGACATCATCAAAGCGTTGGCGCAAGGAGTGTAGTCCGCCGCCTTCGTAGAATGAATTCGGTAATGGATGACATGCGATTTCGTTAATTGCCTTCTCAGTGCGGAGGACTTCTGTCGTCAGTCCCAGGTAATTGTGAGCTGCATTGAAAGTCACGCGCGAGAATCTGGTCATAATTACTTTTGCGAAAGAGTTATCTCGTGATGCGACGTTTGATTGGTAATACGTACCTTGAACGATATGACCTGTCGCTTTCGGAAACTTCTTGGTGACTCTTCGGAACGCTTCAGCTGGGATGACTGCAAGTGTGCTGTCTTCTGTGGCCCGTCCGACGATGCCATGACGAATTTGAGATTGCTGAATGGAATCCGACCGCGGAGGGGAGGGAGCATTCGACGGAGAGCTGGGTCGTCTAGCATCAGTCATACCGGCCGGGTGAGCTGTTGACCCGGAAGATGAGATTGACGTCGTCCGGTTGTGGGAGATATGAGTGGGAGAGGATTGCTCCGATTCAAGGTCGAGATGCGATACATCAGTGTTTATTCGTCCGATATGTTTCCGGGGAAGAGGTAACTGCATGGCGAGGTTCGAGGAAGGTATGTGCCGCGCATCCTCCTGCCAACTCAACTTGATCTCGTCTGTGAATAAACTGAGGATGCTGAACAGACTGGACAGCGTGCCTCCGCTCCTAACTTCGTTAATTAATTGATATCCATTCATATCTTCACCGTCCCAAGAACCATTCTGTTGCGTCGTCTGGCCAGTTCGCGCGAATACTTGGACGGTCCCATCTATGACGCAGTAGAAATTTCGATCTTGATCAAGTGAGATACTGTCCCCTGCAATGAGTCGTCTGGTCTGTAGATGCCTGGCTAACTCGTGAAAGACCTGCGATGTATTTAGATGAGTGGATGAGACAAAGAAGACCAAGTAATACTGACCGGCTTTTCAAGAAAACCAAAGACGCGCACGGCTTGCAGGAAGTCGTCCAAATAATTATGGAACGCTGGCGGTGGTTCTGCTGTATTCACGTCTGGATGGAGGGCATTGACATCTGGTTTGACGAGCGGCGGCTCTTTGAGCTGTGAGTAGGCGTCGAGATATCGCAAGCGAATCCAGTAGTTCAAAGCGACTGCTGATGCGACGAAGAGGAATGCAAAGGACCAAAAGTTCAGCTAGGAAGAGTGTCGCGTCAGCACTTGCCCATGCGCGATCGAGGAAATGCTGACGGTCAGTGTCATGGAAT
>JBBPRK010000454.1:0-22882 GCA_038093075.1 Boletus patriciae | reverse complement strand
GTGACGTCAGGTGGGCCGTGGCGAGGCGAGGGAGAGGTGGTGAGTGAACGAGTGGAGGGGCTTGCTAGTCAGTGAGACGGCGAGCGCAGTGATGAAGTGACTTCCCATGCCACGAGTGCACGCTAGTTGCTGGAAACATAAACAACAACATGCACAAACACTACAAAAATTTCTCCCAAGTCCAATCATCCATCCTTACTCTCCCCACCTTCATCGACGACCATCGTGAACGACAGCGATGGCAACAACAACAACTGTACTAACATCCCCACCACCACCCCGAATGACGGTGCGACAGCCACCTAACCACCTCCATCGCGGTTGAAACGCTTTCCGAGCGCAACCACTGGCCTGCCCCTCATCATTACTCGTGCGTGTCCCAAATACGCCCCCTGTCATCTGACGTCCGCTGTGCTCCGAGTGCTTCCCAGGTCCTCCAACCATGCCGCATGCTACGGCGGCACGACCACCACTCGTGTATTTGGATGCCCACAGAGTACTACGCATGTATGCCACTACCACGACTAATTGTGGGCCACCGCCGTGTGCACCACCACCGCTTGCACACGGGAAAAAAAGTTAAGTTCATTCACTATCGCCCCTCAAGACCACGTACTCACTTCCGGCACGTGCATCGCCATCTGTTGGCATCGCTCGTGCGTCCGCAGCCTCGAAACTCACTTCGCGTGCCGTCGCGACATGACAGTGGCATCGGCGATACCACCACCGCGACGCTGCGATGGCATCGATGGCGCCACCATGACAACGCCGCCGCCACGATGACAATGACGACGCCGCGATGGCATCAGCAACACCACCACGATAATGATGATGCCGCCACTACGATGACAATAACGACGCCGCAATAGAATCGGCAACACCGCTGGCGTGATGACTCTGCTACCGCCGTGGTGGTGTCGCCGATACCACAACGATGACGGGAACCCAGCTGCCATGGCATTGGTAACCCACCACCACCACAACGCCGCAATGGAATCGGCAACACCACCACTGGCACGACGCCGCCGCATCTGTGCCCTTCTCGCTGACCCGTTGACGAGCGAATTTGACAAGTCGAAGTTGCAGGAACGGCTGGCTAAGTTGAGCGGTGGAGTTGGCGCACGCACCATCCCTGTCCCCATGTTTACCCACATCGACATCCGACTTCGTCATCTGGTGTTCTATGTTCTCGCTACTTAATTTATTACTTGTTCTGTAGCTTGTAATCCTTATCGATGCTTTTCTTTGTGTGCACAAGCAGCGGAAAGTGATGAACAAGTAGGTTCCAGTAATGGAACCTACTGGTACAAGTAACTATTTACTTGTGCGCAGCTTACTTGAATTTTACTTATTGAGCTGGCAAGTAGCTGTAAGTAGCCATAAGTAATGTGTTACTTTGCTGATGTATCCTGTAACTGCTTCGACTGTGTGAACCGATCACAGAGGAAGCTTGCAAGGTTCTCCAATGATCCTGACCGACTAGGGTGCCCCTGCGGGCAAAGTTCGAGTGCATCTCGGACAAGGACAATGGCCTCATCGAGTTCCTCAATTGCCCAAAACTGTTTGTACCGACTGGAGAGACCAACTGCAAGGTTGTTCAAAGACATTGACCGATTAGCGTGTCCTTGCGGGCGAAGGTAGAGTGCTTCTCGGTCGAGGACAATGGCCTCATCGAGGTCCTCCGTCGCCCCGAGCCGCTTGTACCAAGCGGAGAGATCAGCCGCAAAGTTGCCCAATGAATCCGACCGATCAGGATGTCCTTGCGGGCGAAGATGGAGTGCTTCTCGGTCTAGGACAATGGCCTCATCGAGGTCCTCCATTGACCCGAGCTGCATGTACCGAGAGGAGAGATGAATTGCAAGGTTGTTCAAAGACATTGACCGGTCGGGGTGCCCTTGCGGGCAAAGACCGAGTGCTTCTCGGCCGAGGACAATGGCTTCATTAAAGTCCTGCATTGCCCCGAGCTGCTTGTACCGAGATGAGAGATGGATTGCAAGGTTGTTCAAAGAGCTTGACCGATGGGGGTGTCCTTGCGGACAAAGGTACAGAGCTTCTCGGCCGAGGACAATGGCCTCATGAAGGTCCTCCATCGCCCCGAGCCGCTTGTACCGAGCGGAGAGATCAGCCGCAAGGTTGCCCAATGAATCCGGCCGATGAGGGTGTCCTTGCGGGCGAAGGTTGAGGGTTTCTCGGCCAAGGACAATGGCCTCATCGAGATCCTCCATTGCCCCGAGCTGGTCGTACCGAGAGCAGAGATGAACTGCAAGGTTGTTCAAAGAGCTTGACCGATCAGGGTGTCCCAGCGGGCGAAGGTTGAGGGCTTCTCGGTCGAGGACAATGGCCTCGTCGAGGTCTTCCATTGCCCCGAGCTGGTTGTACTGGGTGGAGAGACATTTTGCAAGGTTATTCAAGGACATTGAACGATCAGGGTGTCCTTGCGGGCGAAGCTCGGGTGATTCTCGGACAAGCACAATGGCCTCACCGAGGTCCTCCATCGCCCCGAGTTGCTCGTACCGAGTGGCGACATGAACTGCAAGGTTGTTCAAGGACATTGAGCGATCAGGGTGTCCTTGTGGGTGAAGGTTGAGCGCTTCTCGGTCAAGGACAATGGCCTCGTCCAGGTCATGCATTACCCCGAGCCGATCGTACCGAATGCAGAGATGAACTGCAAGGTTGCTCAATGAATCCGACCGATCAGGGTGTCCCTGGGGGCGAAGGTCGAGGGCTTCCCGGCCGAGGACAATGGCCTCATCGAGGTCCTCCATTGCTCCGAGCTGCTCGTATCGAGTAGAAAGACGACCTGCAAGGTTGTTCAAAGACACTGACCGACCAGGGTGTCCTTGCGGGCGAAGATTAAGGGCTTCTCGGTCGAGGACAATGGCCTCATCGAGGTCCCCCATCATCCCGAGCTGGTTGTACCGAATGGAGAGACGGTTTGCTAGGTTGCTCAAGGACATTGACTGATTGGGGTGTCCTTGCGGGCGAAGGTCCAGTGCTTCTCGGTCGAGGACAATGGCCTCATCGAGGTCCTCCATCGCCCCGAGCTGCTTGTACCGAGAGCAGAGATGAACTGCATGGTTGTTCAAGGACATTGAGCGATCAGGGTGTCCTTGCGGGCGAAGATCGAGTGCTTCTCGGTCTAGGACAATAGCCTCGTCGAGGTCCTGCATTACCCCGAGCTGGTTGTACCGAGTGGAGAGATCAACCGAAAGGTTGTTCAACGATGTCCACCGATCAGGGTGTCCTTGCGGGTGAAGTTCGAGTGCCTCTCGATCAAGGACAATGGCCTCATCAAGGTCCTCCATCGCCCCGAGCCGGTCGTACCGAATGGAGAGATGAACTGCAAGCCCAGTCAAAGAGACAGATCGTTTGGGGTGGCCGGGAAGGCAAAGTTCCAGTGCTTCACGATCAAGGTCTATCGCCTCCTCGATGTAACTGGTCCTCCCTCCCCGTTCAAACTCGGCGATGAGAGATTTTGCCCATAAAAGCAACTGTTCAACTGGTAGGCACGTCATTCCTCTGCTCTGCACGTCGACAGAAAGACGCAAGTACCTTCCAAACCCATGGCGGCTCACCGAGCTTGATTTAACGCGGTGGTCTGGGAAAACACTAGAATGTCGTATGCTGGCGCCGGGCCAGGACCGAAAAGGCAACAGTACACAGGTTCTAATACACCCCGTCACTCGCGTGGACTTTTTGTTTGGCGAACATCCAATCACTCGTTGCAAGGCTAGCTGCATCCTCCAACGAAGTACTCTTTTGTTCTCTTGGAATCGCCCCCTCTTCATCGCTCATTGCATTCCGTTCCCTGCACCTATCACTGCGGAATGTGGGACGAGGCGGGATGTCTTGATGATGTTTTCGGTTGTTACTTTGCAGAACAGTGGTATCGTGATCGCCTGTGTCACCAGTTCAACTCTCGTTGCCTCCTAGGCGTCAACTACCCTCCAGCACGCCACCATGACGGAACTACACCTGTTGAGTACGCCTTGAATTCGTGGTTGATGTAGGCATCTTTCCTCATGAAACGAGGTTGGGGGCGCTGGAAAGATGCATCTCTCGATCTTTTCTATGAATCAGCAGACCCATTTGCTCTGCCAGATGCTGCGACGCATGGCAGAAAACAGAAACATCGCGGTGGTGGATGACTTTGAAGCAATAATGGACCCAGGGCGAGGTTGAGCAAAGGTACGGTGGGCAGGATGCAAGCAAGCGAGATAGCAATGCTGAAAGCTGGGAGAAAGTATGTAAATGCTACCCTGAATGGGTCAGAGACAAGGGAGAGGAATGTCAACACAAGACCACGTACCTTTGTCCCAATCGTGTGCGAGTATCAATTTGTATAAAGGTTCCCTTTGGTCAGGGTGACGACGAGCCCGGATGATGCATAATGCAGCGCCTGAGACGACCATGACCGGAAGGATGCACATTCCCGATGTTGTGAGGGCACGCCAGCGAACAAGCAAATGTCGTAGTAGGTGGTGCAAAGCACGCCGCCTAGGGAGCGTCATTCATGGGCTGGTTTGGTCACGTTCGAATTGTTGGAGAACAGCCCATAGATACTACATTACTTACCTTTCCTTGACCACGTTCACTACATTTCCTTTTTTGGACATTCGCGGTGTGGCTACGTGCACCGCTCACCTTTTCGCCTTTCCTCCAGTCTCATGTACACTCAACTGGAGGTAAGCCATAGCTACACTCCTTATATCTATTTACTGACATTGGGTAGGACTTACTCCTCCCACTTTAGGTACTTACAGTCTCATGTACACTCGACTGGAGGACTTACTCCTCCCACTTTAGTCGTACCCTTTCACACGAATGGCTGCGGAGCAATCTGACGAGCTGGCCATAAGCACAATAAATCTGAAGGTGAATGTTTCCCGTAGTTAGTGGTAAACGGCTCGTTCTGGAAACGTATACACTTACCACGATGCCGCCGTCCCCGCCTGACGGCACCTCTCACACTTCAGAGACAAGAGGTGGAAATCTATATAGGGTTGTTCATGGACAATGGACCGTGCCTAACTCCCAAATACTCGCGTCAGAATGGAGTCAGATGGACCAGAACGAAATGCACCTAGCATGACCAGTATACAAGAGTACGAACACGTCGTCAGTCCATCGCGAAGACTTGCTGACCAGCATCAGAGAAATCGAATTTCCGGTTCTTAGCGTCCCACATCCACTGAGGCAGAGATCAAGGTTGAGAACAAATTTTCGTCGCGTCGGTGCGTTGGACCCTGCAACACTATGAGAAACCCTGATTTTGTGTCGGGACGTGCTGACAAGTGACTCAAAGGCAGGAGGAGGGACTGAGGAGGGACGCGTCGACATGTTTCAAACCCCGATAGGCTGTTGAATGTTGCCGAAAACGTCAGGTTCAGGGCATTTCGAACAAAATCCTTGAAACCGACGCCAAATTGACGCCAGATTCCTATCCTCGGATGGAAACCGTTGTGCGCTCGTGACAGCGGTCATGCGACTCAAATACGCGTGGGGTGCGTCACATGCACTTGTAGTACCTCGAGTGGACACTGGCATGCATTTAGTACAATTGGTTTTGTGTGAGTGACATGGCATACATATTTCGCCGTCCTACCTGGTGCGGGCATGAAGGAACTGGACGCGCGAAGCTTCGTCACACTATGGATGTGACCCCCAAGGATCGCTGTACACGCTGTCGGATGACATACAGCTCACACCGAGCCCCGAAGTCTAACTCGGAGGTGCCATTGCCAGGCGAGCCGAAACAACAACAATTTAGAAAAAATGTCGACACGAAAAGACATCGTTCACAAGATCGTAAAGTCTGGCACGATTTCCATTCCCAATCGTGGCCACTGAGTGCATCCCTGAGGATGTCGTCAAGTTCATGCGGTGACCTCCCTCCGCACATCCCCACACATCCCTTAAATCCTATGCCCATCCCCGTCATACAACGGGTACGCCGCGAAAATATGAAGCCGACGTAGCCTCCAAGATTCGCTTCGTCGGGGTTGACGCTACATCGTCATGGCGAGCGGGAGTCAAGGCAGATGCATTCGTGTATCGACGTGGGCGTGGTCATGGTCACAAGTAGGGAGTGATGATGTTGGCAAGCATAATGCATACCACACAACGAGTTGGTCCAAATCCCGATACCGATCGCCTTTGAACACAGGATGACAGGAAAAATGCACTGGAAAGCGCTGAGGACAAATTTGGTGAGGGCATGTATGTATACGATACATTACTCACAACGGGAATCTGTAGGCATAAACGTCTGTTCCCGGTGCCCCGAATGACACCGTTGGACATGCTATTGACGATGGGCCCGTCCGCAGACGCCTCCGCAGAGTAACGACCAGTACACGAGACATGCATCCCTATCATGACCCGTTTCAACAATCCAATGGCATGTCTTCAGAGTCGATCGGCGAACCGAGAGCAACCCCATGGACGAGTTTCCCGACGAGGAGCATCCCGTTGACGTGTTTGAGAGTAAAGAATTGAATGAAGACGCCGACGATGGAGACCCCGCATGCAACAACCTGTGACGCTCGCGTGAGCAAACGAAAACACCAAGACACTGGCCACACAGAATGCTCGCCCCGACCGATCAGAGATCCAGCCCAATGAGGGGCCACCAAACATGCCCCCGATCGAGCTGACGCTGTTGAACGCGCTCTGCCAACTCGCAGGAAGGATAGGCTGGTCATCCGCGACGTATCCAAGTCTGTGCGAGGTACGCGGAGAGATTTCATCATCTAGTCGTAGTTACCACTGCTTCCACCGACGCTCACTGGCACCGTCATTCCTCGATATGACATCCTCCCCGCTTCCCTCCCCACTGACATCCCTAACCCCGCCCACAACAGCAACGACACGCATACGGATCAAGCCTCCGAGAAGACCAGGCACCCTATCCATACCACGAACGAGGAGCATGTCGGCCCCCACGGTTGTGACCACCGACCCAGACACGCCAGCATCTGACATTAGGTCCAACGCACTGGCGGGCGCTGTCGGGCGGAGACAGTCTCATAAGTCACCTATTACACCCCTTCCTCGCCTTCCCCGTCAAGTCGGCGATCCCAATCGTACAGAACTCTCTTGTCTGGCTTGGACGGCGTGGCGGACGGAAAGGAGAACGTGTCAAAGAGGTCAAGTCTCGCCTTGGGCTCATGCTCACCTTCTACTCGTGAGTCGTGAAAGCTTGTCCTCCTTGGACGGAGCGGGTGCAAGGGAACGAGAACCCCTGACGCTGGTAGAAAGGTAAGCTTGTCTTCTTTTATCCTTCCAGGGTGATCTATCAATGCGACGGGTACTCGCCGCAGTCGAGGACGCGTCCGTGTTGGTGGCGCCCTCGCCCACATAACCTTTCTTCCGCTTTGGATGTGATGCTAATCCTCTTCGTTTAAGCATCTCCCTCGTCAACGCACTCTCCACAATTCCACCTTTCCGTCCTGCTGGTTATCGATCAGACACGCAGATGGGAGTGCATCGTCAACCGTGGCTATGACTCCCTCTCAAACTCATCCCTCACTCTCACTGCCAGCATCGGGGGCGTCGCCCTCGTCGGACTGAAAGGAACACAGCACAGAGATCCGGGCTCGAAGAAATGGCGTTCCAGAGTGCTTTATGATCATACGGTTCACGGGGGTTCACGGAGGTTCTGGACCGGGACTTCCCCTTGACCAGACAAGGCCGTCGTGCCCCAGGATGTCAGGATCTATGGCGCTCTCATAGTTTGACACTCGACTTCTACTCGGAGTACAGGCGCAAGGATCGGATGCACACTACTTTGCGCGTGCGCCTCGCAAATTTCACAAATAACGGATATCATACATGATAGCAATTACACACAAGCAATGCAAAGCGGGACAGCCAACCAGGATATCAGGGTATACAGTACTAGAACTAGGCACCGAGATGGATATAAAGAACCCGCTGATCGAATGGTACATCCCGGACAGACCTCATTGTCTTGTTCAGCGCCAACGCCGCCCGCGTATGATCCAGACGACCAGACTCGTCCACCATGTGCTTGTAAAACATCGACGTGATCTTGTTCGTCTCTCCATCGTCCACCGCCCACATCGTCCCGATCACCGAACGGAACCCAGCAAACTGCATCGCCGACGCCAGATGGATCACCTCGTCCGGACTCTCTTCATCTCCGACGGTCGTATGACACGCAGACAAATACGCAAATTCGGGGTTCTTGAAATCGCACCCGATGATCCGTTGGATTGTAAATTGCCCGTCGTGGAGAGCGAACGCGGACTCGAATGGCTCTTTACGGTTTGGGAGCCCATGGCACGCAAGGTGGACCCATTCATTTCTATCAAGTTCATCAACGACCCTAGAGGTGCAAGCTTCCTCTCCATCTATACGCGTGAACGTCGCGAGGCCGTCGACGCGCTGACGAACGTTGTCTAGCTCTGCACCTACGGAAAGGAGTTCGTTCTCGCCAGCAGCTTGGGCTTGACCGACGGCAATGAAATGCTTATCTTCTGTTGTAGAATTCGATGAATCGTGCCGTCTGGCATGAATGAGGGCGGTGAGGGTTGGGGTGTAAGACGAGATGTAGAGCTGAGGGAGATTATGTTGGCCCTTCCTAAACGGACCAGCAGCGTGCAAGGGGAGCGTAGAGAATTCGGCGGTGGGACACCACCAGATGCGTGATTGCGATGGATGGGACGCCTGGAGACAATCGACAATGGGCGAAACGATCTGATCCCAAAGTTTGCGTAAGAAGGATGCGAGCTCTTTCGTCACGTCGCCCCTCATAGCGCGGACAGTCAAGGTATGGAGCTCCCCTGACAGCTCTCGGACCTCTTCCTGTGTGATGTGCAACGGTACATGAACGGGATCTCGGTCGAGGAAGACGATGAGCGCATCGCAACTATACTCGCTAGCATTGACGATGATGACGGGTCCTCCACTAGCGGCGCGTTGGAGATCGGGGAAGAGCGAGGGAAGAAGGAAGCGGGAAAGACCAGGTAACTCCCGAATATTGGTCACAACTCTCTGCATGTCATAGCTGAGATGGCACAGGCGCTCATGCTGATCTGCACCAGGCGATTTGAGGGAACTGCGAATGGACAGGGCTAGCCGCGTGAACTCATCTGCCAACGACTTTCCTTCTGAGCCAGATACTATGACATCGTCAAGCGGGGATTGGAGGCGAGTCAGCTGGCTCCAAAAGACACCCCGTCCCTGTTCTAGAAGCTCGACCGCATTGGTAAGGGAGCGATTACGAAGACATGCTGAGAATGCGTCTGCTGCGAGCGACGATGTGTGCTTTTTGAGGATGACAAGGTGTTGGGGCAACGACGGCAGAATGGCGGGATGTTGAATAAGTAGTCGAAGGGATGTTTCATACGCGAGAAGTATTGTGGGATGCTGGAAATCCTCAGCCAAACGGATCCATTCTTTAGCGGCAGAAAGATCATCGGAAGACACCATTTGGGGCATATGGGCGAGTTGAGTGTAGAGACTGAACAGCTCCTCCTTATCCTGTAACTGCTTCGACCGTGTGAACCGATTGCAGAGGTAGTTTGCAAGGTTGTTCAAAGACATTGACCGATCAGGGTGTCCTTGCAGGCGAAGGTTGAGTGCTTCTCGGCCGAGAACAGTGGCCTCATCGAGGTCCTGCATTGTCCCGAGCTGGTTGTACCGAGTGGAGAGATGAAATGCAAGGTTGTTCAAGGACATTGACCGATCAGGGTGACCTTGTGAGTAAAGGTCCAGTGCTTCTCGGTTGAGGACGATGGCCTCATCGAGGTCTTCCATTGCCTCGAGCTGCTTGTACCGAGTGGAGAGACTAGCTGCAAGGTTGGTCAAGGACATTGACCGATCAGGGTGACCTTGCGGACGAAGGTTGAGGGCTTCTCGGTCGAGGACAATGCCTTCATCGAGGTCCTGCCTTTCCCCAAGCTGGTTGTACCGAGCGAAGAGATCAGATGCAAGGCAGTTCAACGACATCGACCGGTGAGGGTGTCCTTGCGGGCGAAGGTTGAGAGCTTCTCGGTTGAGAACAATGGCCTCATCGAGGTCTTCCATTGCCCCGAGCTGGTTATAACGAGCGGAGAGACGAATTGCAAGGTTGTTCGAAGACATTGACCAATGAGGGTGTCCTTGCGGGCGAAGGTTGAGGGCTTCCCGGTCGAGGACAATGGCCTCATCGAGATCCTCCATTGCTCCGAGTTGCTTGTACCGAGTGAAGAGATAAACTGCAAGGTTGTTCAAGGCCGTTGACCGATCACGGTGCCCGTGCGGGGAAAGGTCGAGTACTTCTCGGTCGAGGGCAATAGCCTCATGAATATCTCTCGTCGCTCCAAGCTGGCCGTAACGAACACTGAGATGACATGCAAGCTCAGTCAAAGCGACAGATCGCTTGGGGTGACCGGGTGGGCAAAGTTCCAGTGCTTCACGATCAAGGGCGATCGCCTCCTCGATGTAACTGGTTCCCCCTCCTTGCTGAAACTTGGCGGCGAGAGATCCTGCGCGTGAATGCAGCTGTTCAACTGGTGGGATCATTTCTCTGCTCTGCACGAAAGAGAGACACAAGTACCTTCCGAATTCATAGTGGCTCACCGAACTCGATTCAAGGCGGTGGTTTGGGAAAACAACGATATGTTGTGCGCGCAGGCACCAGGCCAGGATCGAAAAGGCAACGGTACACAGGAAATTCTATCACCCCCCGACACCTCGCGGCCTCTTTGTTTGGCGAACATCCAATTCACTCATCGCAAAACTAGCCCGAGCCGCACCCTCCAACGAACTGCTCCCTCCCTCTCTTAGAACCGCCCTCTTTTCTTCGTCCATCGCGTTCCGTGGCTGCGCCTATCACTGCGGAATGTGGGAGAAACGAGGTGGGATCTCTCAACGAGGTTTGCAGAACAGCGGGATCATGATTGCCTGTGTCGCTAGTTCAATTTTCGTTGCCGACTGGGCATCGACTGCCTTCCAGCTTGCCACCGTGATAGAACCCATACACTTGTCGTGTACGCGTTACATTCGTGGTTCATTCCGAGGGTACTGGGAAAGCGGATGTTGCAGCCCGTTTCACGGTACTGTGCATGGATAGAAAGTCTTGGACGATGCGAGTGCAACGCGAAAGAAGGTATGGTGATGCCGTTTGTCCATTGGGAGATGACAACTTCGTATCGACCCCCATTCCCGAAAATTATGGTATGAGATGCATTTCTCGCTCTTTTCTATCAATTAGCAGGTTCGTTGACTCGTTTACTCAGCCAGATGCCGAGTTACTACGCATGGCAGAGAGCAGCAACGTCGCGGTGGTGGACGGCCCGAGCTTGAGCAAAGGCCTGGTAGGCAGGATGCAAGCGAGCGCGTTGGCAATGCTGAAAGCTGGGAGAAAGCACGGAATATGTAAATTCTACCCTGAATGGGTCAGAGAACGGGAAGGGAATGTCGACACAAGACCACGTACGTTTGTCCCATTCATGTGCGAGGGGCAGAATATTTTTTGGACAAAGATTCCCTTTGGTCAGAGTGACGACGAACCCGGCGACTGAGGAAAGCACATGGCTGGTGATGTTGTGAGAGCACGCCAGCGAACGAGCGAATGCCGTGGTAGGTACGCAAAGCGCGCCGCCCAAGGAGCGTCATTCATGCACTGGTTGGGTGACATTCAGATGGCTGCGGAGCAATCTGTCGAGTTGGCCATAATCGTCATAAATCTGAGGGTGGATGTTTTCCGTAGTTAGCGCTAAACGGCTCGACGTCCTGATGCGTATACACTTACCAGGATGCCACCGTCCCTGCTCTCCGCCATCCCTCGGACAGCAGAGAAGCAACGTCGCGTATCGAGTTTCCAGTTTTTGGCGTCCCGCATCCTCTGAGGCAGAGACAAGGCAAATTTTCGTCGCGTCGGTGCATTGGACCTGCAACACGGTCGGAAACCCGGGTGGTTCAATGGACGTCTCAAAGGCAGGACGCGTTGACGCGTTTCGAACCCCGATAGGCCGAACGTTGGTCAGCAAAGGTCACACACCCAATTGAACGAATCGACCACACTGAATCGTCAGAATCAACTATGAAGGACCGGCCACACGATCTCCAGCTCGAGCAATTAGACCAGTTGCCAGAGGAAGTGTTGGTCAAATTTGTTGACGCTCAAATCTGCCTTGCGCCTTGAAAGTGTGAGCAACTTGGAAGAACCAGTAATGATTGGACCACTGCCAGTCAGGAAAAGTACAGGTCCCCGATATTAAAAGAGACACTTGAGTCACCCCGATACTTGTTGCCAAGTAATTATAAGCCCTGACGAGGGCTTATAAGACCCCTATAGGTAGGACAAATATTCACAGGAAATAAAAATAATTTGTCTTGTGGTATACCATTACGATCACAATTATCTTATGGAATTACATCGTCCAAGTGTACTGTCATTAGATAGGGTATATAGGCATTTGCTAATGCAGCCACTTATGGCGCCACTGGTCAAACCAACTTAACGCTGTAGTGCTTGAAACATGTGACACGGTGTAGAGCGCGGTGCGCCCCTATGTTGGGATCTCCACCTTACCTATATGTCTGGCATCTTTCCTTCACTTACCACTCTTGTTCCGAGTTCTTAGACCACGTACACTGGTACTGGTAGACACCGGTCTCTGCTGGTGACGACCGGCCCCTCGACCGGTCCCCTTCACATCTCTCGTTATCATTTCTACTACCATCCTCTTTTGTCTTGAACCTGTATCTCCCCTTTATTACTTGGCCGAGCACCGGCCTTCATCCAATCTTTATTCCTAGTACACCCGAGCGCCAGTCGGCCTTGTCGGCCTTACCGGCAACCGGTCCCATGCGGTAACCTTTACGGTTCCACACTCTATCATTTCTTTTACTCTCTTACATCACCTTCCTTAGTTACCTCTTTAGCGTTCAGACAGTCTCAGGTATTCCCGGGACTATAAAGCGCTGTGCTCGGTACTTGAAAAAGACACTTTTGGTTGGATTCTCGAACTGCTCGAACTAATTGTCACTGCTACCGCCCACCGCACCGCTCACCGCTACCACCTCGATGCCCCTAATGCTCTCCCATCCTCTGCCACCTCTGGGACTTAACTCCCGAGCTCACGAACCATTCCCGGCACCGGCCACTGACCGGTCTTGCGTCGGGCACTTGTTAAACCCACTCGGGTTTGGTCAGGACTCCCTTGGCTCTTCTCCCTTGCATTCACAGTCCCTTTTGGGGCGAACTAACTCGCTCCCCATCACTTCTCGGCCTTGGTCTAGTGGGATATCCCCTCCTAGCCCTCTTCAGCCGACTTAACATCTTTACAACGGACAACTAACAACTTTCCTGTAAGTTTGCACCTCAAATCTTAAGATTTCATCTATACAGCGTGACATCGACCGGTATGGCTACTCTTACGTGTACAACATGCATTAATTTAATGAGTAGTACATCATCACATCTCCTCACTACCCCTGCTTCCATCATCGGCCACATCGTTGCAGTTGTTGTCATCTTCGTCATCTTCGTCATTGTCTTCGCTATCCTTGACCTCACTGGCATCACCATCACCCTCATCCTCCTCATCCTCATCACATTCTACCACTTGATGTTCAGCATCTACTTGCATCCCGAGATCCTCCCCTTCCCCTTCATCCAACTCCTCGGTCGCTTCTATGACCAATGCTGCGCCATGTCCACCTATCATCTGCGAAACATGGCCGACACCTATTCCTGCAAATCTGGCGAACATGTCGTGGTCAGCAAATCTGTGTTCGTTAGTAAACACAAGAAGGGGTGGATATTTACATGTACATGTTGACATAGAATGCTGCCCAGTCGTCTACTTCTCCAGGCAGCCTGGCGAGTGAGGAACCAGGTGCAAGTAGTTCATGTGTGCGACCATTAGGGAATGACAGAATTATGTGACACCTATGGAGCACCAATGATGGATCTAGGAAGTCGAAGGGTGCATGATCTGGATGATCCGGAACAAATCCTACTTTGGGAAGATGGGCTTCCTTGAACCCCCATTGGTGATCCCAATCCATGCCGAGCCAACGAACCCAGAGGACTTCCATGGTCTGCTCGGAATGCACCAGACCATCTCGAGGGAAGGATACCTTGATGTGGAAGGCCTTAAGTACTCGAGCATACCAGAACGGGTGCTCGTCATCCCTCGATGCTGTCATGATGATATCCCCATGTGCAATGTAAACGGTATTGTAATCCCAGCGAATATCATATGTTGTGTAGTTGATGTGTAGTATTTTGGACTGGACAACCTTATCTGTGTTTGAGAGTCGGATTACATTTCGCTCCTGGCCAATGAAGATGCGCTCATCACCATCATAGTCCAGACCCAGTAGTCTGGACAATAGATGGTCTTTCAGTAATTGGATAAAGCTCTCCTAAGCAGAATATTCAATATCAGAAATGGGGGGTGAACGGAGCTTCGACAAATCATACCTTCACTGCAGGGTCACT
This sequence comes from Boletus patriciae, assembly GCA_038093075.1. Taxonomy (NCBI): domain Eukaryota; kingdom Fungi; phylum Basidiomycota; class Agaricomycetes; order Boletales; family Boletaceae; genus Boletus; species Boletus patriciae. The sequence goes on along the minus strand of JBBPRK010000454.1, from coordinate 8,421 downwards.
GCGGTTCTCATAAAGTAGTTGAGGGGAGGCTGAATACATTGTCTTGTCTCATTTTGTCAGTCATGAAGTGGTGAATGAGGGGTGAGATGTTCTTGTTGTCTACCACCTCCAGGGTTAGGTTGTTTTGTTGCCTTAGAACTGTCTGTCGTCTTTCCTGCCTGCCAAACTGGGCCTTGACCGCTTTCCTGTTTAAACCCCCCGTAAAACTGTTTGATCAATTGGTGTGCCATTTCGCCCTTAGCGGGGATCAGCTTGCATAGACGGTGGGGCTACAAATAAGATCAACTTACAACCTGAGTGGAGTATGAATCGGTGGTGCAGAATGTCTTTATCATCTGGCTGTAGTCTCCAAGTGCGTGAAACTTGTACGTGTTGATGTTGAAGGATTTTGGGAGAGGGGAACTTCTCGCTGGCCTCTTCCTGTGGCCTGATTGCAACTCTGCAAGCTCCCTTCTCTGTCTTTGAGCGGACTCTTGAGGAAGCTCCTTGGTCTCAAAGGCGGCACATGTTACTCTCCGAAACCGACGTACTTGCGCACCGAGCCGACGGAGAGCTTGATCAAGTAGGGCCAGGGTGTCATCCATATGAAGTCTAAGTTTCGCCAACGCATGCCATTCGGCCAATTGGAAAATCAGGGTTTGCACAATGTCTTCATGCTTGGGAGGCAGTAAGCCCTCGAACACTGGCATAGCACACTACACAATGCATGTTAGTAATGTGACTCCTAGTCGTGTGGATGTTGTAACCCTAACCTGCAGGATATTCTCAAAGTGCCACGCTGGGCGCTGGCTAGTATTTGAAATGTTGTCAGGGAAATGGCAAATGGCCTCCCCGAAAGGTGGAACAGCTGTGAATCTAAGGGGAAATCAGTACTCAAAAAGACCAATTTGAGGGTGATCACCTTTCATTCAGAATGTCGAGGCGATGGGGGTCGACCACGGAGATTATGCGAAGCAGGTGTTCCAGGATGGACTTCAGCACCCCCAACTCGAACTCATGCAACAAATCGACTACTAGCTTGGGGTAAATGGTAAAACCTAGATGCGAAAGTCGGTCTGTGAAAGCATTCTGTGTCAATACAGACCAGGTTAGCAAACTGAATGCTTCATGGATTGTTCCTGCTCACCACGGTGGGGACCAGTGAATTGGGCTTCAGAATGCGCTCCACAACCACGCTCTTCAAAGGCTTGCCAAGCTCGTACAGGGCGTGCCTAGCTGCCTGCACCAGGTGATGCCAGTGTTGTTGAGCCTATGTCACCCTTGAAGAGAGGTCGCTCAGAAATCCAACACGATGGAAGGATAACTTTGGTGAATGACAACGTGGACATGGGCAAACCCCTTTGTCATGTACGGTAGCCAGGAGCACCCTAGAGAATGTGTTAAAGGTCGATAGTAAATGCTTAGCTGTACTTATCACTTTTCAGGATAATCGGCAGAGTAAGTGAAAATCCGGGGATACACACGCCTCTTGACGCCATCAAAGCATTCAATGACCACACCATTGTGGTATGCCTCGACGAAGTTGTCATCCAAAAGTATTCCCCACACGGCATGAACAAGTTCCCATTTGCAGTGTGTGAGAAGGTCACTATTATCCTTGTGGTTTGTAATGTTCGAAAGGAATCTACGAATGGAATTGGGGAGCTGTTGCCCCTTTCATGAATATGCGATATAAAGGGATTGTACACTCACCGGCGGAATGAATGCAATGGGATGACAAGTTTGCGTGTCGGGTATATGATGCGCATATTTGGATAAATTCCCGAAGAATAGGTAGACCGGCCATGCAGATGCATGGCTGAACTGTGCCAGTTGCGTTGAGTCTGACCATAGCATAATTCCAGCGATGACCCTTTCCAGCTGGCAACCATCTGTACGTCTTTGCTTCTGAATTTCATCCTGAGCTTCATTCCAAGCATCTGTCGTGTATAGTTCGTCAGACAAGTTGTTCTTCACCCGTCGCCGGCGGCCGCCATACCTGTCATAATGTTACCATGCCTCCTTTAAAATATCACCTTCGCTTACTTACCTTTCTAAAGGGCATCAGATGAAACTGTTTGGCCAAAGGGTCGATGAAGACGGCCCATATGACCTCCAGGATTGGCCGATAATAGAAACCCTCAATGCTGAAGCTCTTTCCATTGCCAGCACTGTTTTCCTCCCTGGTGGGTATGACGATATCCACACTCGTTTGTTTCCAGTTGTCCCTGATGAAAGGGTGGTCTTTGGGCAGCTGCTTCTGGGCAGCATCCAACTGGGCAGTAGCTGTCTGAGCATTGAAACTGGCGAGTTCATCGGGGGTGAAATCAGGGGCTCGAATGACATCATTGACAAGCTGTGTCACTTCCGTAGCAGACTTTTGTCGGCTGCTGGTCAGCACCCATGTCATCAGCCGCCAAATTGTCATGTTAGCCCAAGGCCAAGGTGGTGGGCGATCTGCAGGAGGGGTGGCCGGAGGTGGTCGCAATGCTAAATTGTCATGGGAGACAAAGTGGTCTGGGTTGTGGGTTGGTTGGTGGTGGTATTCACGCGCGATGCTGAATGAGTTGGGTCCAGTCCGGAAAGAATCAAAAACATGAAGGAATACCCGCTGGACTGTTGACGCTGTGGTCTGAGGAGTGCTTGTAGATACAGGGGGCTCGGGCAATTGGTCTCGGAATCTCGCTGGCAGTCTATGGGTCCGAGGTCCGAGGGAGCCATCCTCAGGCACTGGTTGGTTTTGGGAATCTGGTTCATTGGTGGAAAACTGTAAAAACTGTAATTGCCCCTCACGAGAGGTTACATCCTGGGAGCATGGGTCAACTGGGTCGTGGTTCCAGATAGCCTCCTGTTCCCCTCCTCAGTATGGAGGAAAACTCAACAAACAAACAAAGTCACACACCTGACATGCAGAGTCCATGCTCGCCTCTGCAGATGAACCCTGATTGCGATGGGGGTGCGGGGCTGGCCGAGCAGGGTTTCCAACCTGCAATCCAGAGGTTGGTGCCAAAGAAGGTGACACAGGACTCCAAACTCACCTCCCAGAAAGACGATAGACCCCGATTGCGATGGGGGTGTGGAGCTGGCTGAGTGGGGCTCTCAACCTACCAATGCAGAGGGTGTCAAAAGAAAGATGACACAGGAACCGCGAACTCACCTCACTGGAGGACCTTGAATGCTTTTCAGATACATGCAAGGTAGTGCTCATTCTGGCGAGGATCCGCGCATGGGTGGTTTGATACCTCAGGCATGTCGAGCGGTGTTGATTGAGGCCTCGTTGAGAAGAGAACGTGCGGGTGCACTCCTCTCCACACTTGAACATGATATTCAGTTGTAGAAGAGCACCTGTGCAAAAAGCAAAAATGCAAGGGCAAAGAGCCAGCCAGCTTCGGGTGAGTGAGAATTGTGGGTATGGAGAAGAAAGCCTATGGTGCCGCCTCATGGATTACACACACCTTCCGATGTTTTCTTATGGGCTGGAATCTGCAGCGAGGAAACTGTGTACCCAAAACGTGGGAGAGTGCAGGTAAGGGGACGTACTCGTGAATGTAGGTGGGATACGGCCCAGTCTGACATAACGAGAAATATCGTGAACCCCTGCTAGAGCTGCATGAGCCCTGAAGTGCAACATCCTGAATTTCAACTTACGACGCACATGGATTGCTCGATACAGGGTGGCGACGCGTCAAGCGGAATTGTTAATACAATGAAGCAAAAGATCGACACAAGGAGGAGCACTTGCAACGCACATGGATAGACCTAAGATATTGATGGGAAGTGATGTCCAAGTAGGAAGGAAGGAGACTCCAAGAATCTTAAACCCCACTGCCGCTCGATACAAGGTGGCAACGGGGCGATTCGATGGACACAAAGTCCAGGAGGGTCTCCCACCGACGCAAAGTCAAGTGTGGAGATAAGGCGAGCGGCACAAAGCCAACTCGGGGGAAATGCCAAGGAGCGGGGGAGGGCAGAATTCATCAGTGAGGGCAACAAAGGTGCTCGCTGTTGAGCAAGGGCACCAAGGCAAAAGCAGGTGCTCGCTGTTGAGCGAGGGCACCAAGGATGAGGGGCCGTGATGAGCATCAGTGGAAGCACTGGTGGATGAGGCGACTCGGAACAGTGGCCTGTGGAGTCAGGCATATAGTTGGTCAGGATCGGGATAACTCTGAAACTCGCTCCAGCGTATTCAAGCTCCACTTAAGAACTGCAACTCTTGTCTGAGTCAGCGCTCAGGCTCTCCCACTGCGCTGGAAACCATATACCATGGAGAATACTCCCCATCTTGCTGCTTATTCGAAGACCTCTACTGACTGTATTCTTCAGACCCCCATTTCATTAAATGAGCCTCTCCCTTCCAACCCCCAATCCCCCCCCCTCGAGCGCCATATCAATGAACCGGATGTACAGAAACAACTCCTCTTCCACTCCTCCCTTCCACGACGCCCTCCGGAAACTGAAGATACCTCCACCAAAGGACACATCATTGCGGCCAACAGGAAGATGTGGCAATTGTACCCCAAATCTCAGTATCATAGTTCTCTCTGGTCACCTGAACTGCGATTTGCGATGCGGGCTGCAGGTAGATCATCATCCCCCTGTCTGACAATCCAGGACATGATAGCGGTTAGTTCTAAGTACATATGCCCTTGGTTGGTTCTAACATCAATCCTAAATCAGGGGAAAGATATTTTCCGAGCTGGCTTATCGCAGTTGCCCGACGAGCCATTCAGGAAGGTTTACATTGCCAAACGTGCGTCGAGAGACTGCATTCTCACCCGTCTCGCTTCAAGCCTTTGTGAGATGGATGCACTGGAAAAGATGAAAGACATTATTTTAGAGATGCACAAACAAGATGGGACCCAGCTAGCTGCTATTAGCGACGACCTTAAGCTCTTCAAGGCAGAGGCAGAGGCCCGTGGTAACTCTATCAAGGATGATATAGCTTATTGTCATGCTGTTTACGCCGATGAATTTATGGCATTGGCATCCACCAACACCCAGCTCAACCTCATGTTCAATCTCTCCGACCCCGAGTCGACCTCTGATGAATCGGAATCGGTGATGTCCGATGAGGTGGATGATGGTTCTGTTGCGGAAGTAGCGGAAAAGTGAAATCGGAGTCCGTCATCCACACAATGAAATGGGAAAACATTCAGATATTATTCGTTAGGCAGTGATTAGCTTGGTGTTATAGTGGTTTCTGAGTCACACTGTAACTTGTCATCGCAATTTATATATCGAACTATCAGACAGTGGTGTCGAAAGCGAGCGTTACCATCATCTTCGAACACTGACAAGATTAAAGGATTATATGCAGACTACAGCAGAACACAGAAGAGAGCTACAACTGCAGGTCACTGTGACTATGTGATATGATCAAAGTACAGTGGTCGAGGAACCTTTGTCGTGCCACATCGTCTGTCATGACATTGTTTGTTATAAAACTTTGAATGCGTTGGCAAATATCAAGGAAACTGTCATTGGATGCCTTCTGTTCCTCGACAATACCGGACCGCCACCACTCCAAAGCTACAACGTATGATCCGGCCACCAAGGCCATGATGGGTGTCATTGACAAGGGGTGAATGATCTCGCTGCATTTTAATTCCAGCCACACGAGGCTCGTGATAGCATCTCGGAAGCATTCGTGCTTGAAATAATAAGTGTCCTAAATAAAAAGTAGAAGTAGTTAGCTTTCACTTTGAAGAGAGTAATTCACGCACCATGTCCAAGACCTCATGAAAATATCCATAGTGTTCAAGTGACAGTAACACCTGCACCCTACCTGCTCTGTAGGCAATGGTGTCTTGACTGCCATGAAGAGGGGGCCGTAAGTTGAACAGTCTGTTGACCGACTGGCGTCAACACGGTAGAGCTATCAGGAGACTTGTGATCCTCACCGACGGCATCCAGGATCTGATTGACGAGGCGGATTGACGAGGTGCTATGGAAAGGGTGGACCATAGCCACTCACCCGAGTAAGTTGCCTAGACTTGTGCAACCCTTAGAAGTCACAAATTATGACTTCAGGGAAAACAGAACTTTCAAGTGCTACAAACATTTGATCACTGTTCTGCCTGCATTTGGAGAATGGCTCACCGATCCAGGCAACTCCGGTATGCTGGACAATGTGATTAAACAGGTAACTGCTTTTCTCAAGTGGCCGTCAAGTAACTGATCATGGTATTAAAGCTCACGGATGGAGCAGACTCTGCTCGAGCAGATGATGCTTCAGTCCTCAAGACTACAATAGTGAATTGGTTCAATGAAGTTGAGGTCCCGAATCCTTGTCTGTCCCCTTATGACAAATCAGGCCACAGCTTCCATAATCTTATCACAGGAAGACACCTCTGTCCCGCAGAATATGATTGGGAGAACTCAGAGTAAGTGCTTTCGAATGACCTCTTGATTCTCTAAGCATACCTTCGACAGACATCGGGACAAAATTCGAGATTGGCATCCAGATTTCCTTATCACAGCCAACTCTTGGCCGTGCTTCCTCTATGAGGAAGGTAGATACAGCCCGAATAATCCTGCCATAGGACTATTCAAGGGATCCCTTCTACTTCGTGTGAGCCTATGCTTTCTGCATGCTAAAGCGTGCGCAATTGACTTGCCACCCCATAGGCCTTCAAACTTATTTTTACATCACCCAACTCAGCTGACAAAGAAGACCCCAGCCCTGATCTGGTCCTTGCCCGTAAGCATCGCCATGGAGAAAGACACACCCGCAAGCATGTAGCCAGCCTAATCAGAATGCAGACAGTGGAACCGAGGGCCATTGCATACACTGCAGTACAGGTGAGTGCTCGACTACTGCCAGGCAATACACATTTCAATGAAGACGTTAGGTTTGATTTGCACTTTCCAGTTGTGGGACTTGGAGGGTCATGGACGGAATCTTCGACCATGGCCAGTTCTACAACTCTATCGTGAGTTGGTTTGAAGATATCAATGTCGCTGAGGAGAAAGTCTTTGTAGATGACCTCCTTCTATGGTGGAACTGGTAAGCTGATTGTGTCTTTGGTGATGTACAAACTCTGATATTGGGAACAGAAAAACTTTCGGGCGGGAGGGAGTCATGATCTACGCCCCCCAGGTCATTGACAACATGTCAGTGGCAGCCCCCTTTAAAAGGCGCCGCACCAAGGGCCCGAGTAATACCCAAGATTAGTAACCTACGTAGATGGATTAATTGACGAGCTTTCATGTCCATTGTCCGGGATTTAGTGAGCAGACATGAATAAGCAAAACGAGTAATGGGTTTGCAGCAGGAACAGGCGTACCACTGATGGCATTGTCTGCCACTTCTGGAATGATTGTACAGCCTGATGACAAAGCCCATCCTTGCATACAGGTGTGTACTCTGTCACAATGATATTCGTGGGCAGGATTGCTACCCCCACAGGTGAAGGGAATCGTATTAAAGCATATCAACCACATTTACCTAACACATTCACTTGTGCAACAAGTCCGTATATTGCATTAGTTGGCAATGGCATGCTATGAGGGAATACTGGGTAACAGCTCTCATTCAGCATATTCAATTCCAGAGTGACAAACATTGTCCACTATACTGCTGTCTATGTATCTGGTCCAACGAATCTAGCCTTACAATCACTTACAGTCAGAGCGAGCATCGATGAAGTCCATCAGGCTGACAAAGTTGGTACAAATAGAGGAGAAAGATACTCTTGGCGTGTTGGCGTGTGCATGATACAAATGCCCCACCAGACCTACCCTTATAAGAGCATTGTATTTAGTTCTACGGATTACACGAATTAGACACCTTGGAAGGAGTTTACCGTAACTTTGTGTTTCGTGTGACTTGGCACTACTAGTGAAGCGGAAAAGGGTCAAGGCCGAGGGTATACAAACGAGACACTGGTCGACAGAGACACACTACACAACAGATCACTAGCAAGCTCAAGTCCACTACCCACTGGCACCACTTCCTCACAAAATGCACATGGTACATGGATCTACAACACATAGTCCACTGTCAAATGCTTCACGTCAAGAGCAGCGTTTCCACAAACAGCCACAATACCAACGTAAGCGACACCATCACTGGTAGGTTATCTTGCGCCCCGACACCCCCCGACAATCCCGTGGTCTGCAGAAGACTAGGCACAGCGCCAGTCGTGTAGGTGTGAACATAGTTGATGTCAAAGTACGCTTCATCGTATCGTGGACTTCCCGGCCCGGCCACGCAATCGCATCACAGGTATAACAAATATCTTATAAACCCCTTATAAACCCCTTATATACTGTGCAAGAAGTATATTTTGTATAAGGTCATATAAACCCTTGTAAAGGTAGGTCATTTGCAGCATTTGCAACCGACCCAATACACTTGCAGCAGTAGGAACAATCTTCTATTTATGGGAACTGTTTGTCAGCATGTTAGATAAGACCCATAATCTAATCGAATATAATGGT
>JBBPRK010000453.1:0-22916 GCA_038093075.1 Boletus patriciae | reverse complement strand
TTCACTCTCCATTGCATACCTACGACCCTTCATCGTTACTACGTTATCCCACATGTCTCCCTTCGTCACCATTCCTCCTCCATATGCCTTCTCCATTCTCCGTCCTTTACCCACATGCACTTCGTACCTTTCCATATGCTCCTCCATACCTACATCCGATCCCCGATCTGAACATCATAGTATATAAGTCCTCTGTACTCCGCCTTTGTACTTCAGTTCATATATCAACTAAGTCTCCCATCCTCTCACTCGAAGTCCTCCTTCGTGCCTCCACTCCCCTCCGTACCTCTGCACCTCTGTCCCTCTGAAATTAAGGACAACGACCTCGGCAAGGGCGTGACACATAAGTCTACGCCAAGTCCTTACTAAGCCCCCACTTTCGTATCTCCATCGGACCTCCGGTCGACCTCTGTAACTAACCTCTATCTCCCTACCACTTCTTCCGTCGGACTAGAGCCTGGAGGACCCGGACTTGACAGGGTAGCAAATCCCATTCGATGTCTCTCAGGGGTCCCGACTCACTGGTCTTGATTCTTGACTTCTTGCTGACAATGTCAGTGGGCAGTCCCCACATCTCCAGGTGCTGCTCTTTTTTGGTGCAGTGCAATCTCTCTACTGCCTTTCCCCTTTCCACATTGTGCTCTTGAGCACTTGAGTGAGTATCAGCTGTACCAGGTCGAGGTTGAATTTCTGTCTGAGACCATCTGTTGTGTGTGTCAGCATTTGGGCAGTACTCATGAGTGAGGGTGAATGACATGCTGACATGGTCCAATCCAAAACACTTCTGGCGACACTTTGATTGGAGACTCAGAGGGGTCATCATGACCGGTGCATCCGTCGTCGCATTTGGCGTCAACCCTGTTGATACAAAAACGATTGGTCCCCACCTACTACAAAAACAATGAGCACTCATAACCCATGCTGATTCCGGCCCTGTTGTGGCCTTGGAGCTGAAGCAAATTAATGCAGGCATGCCGTCGTCTTTCGGGGTCATGTCTGCCCTCACCGCACATCTGGATCTTGTGCTGACACTATTTCTTGAGCCATACAAGCCTGGGAAAATGGGCAGGAGGTATTGAAAACAGCTGGATAGTGTCAGAGGTGCATTGACAGGGTCCAAAAACACATGTGTGGTGTCAGAAACATGCTGGTGGGGTTGAAATGGGCGGGTGATGTTGAGTTAGGATGTGGGGGTCATGACGGGATGGTGGTGTTAGGAATGCAAATACACTGTAATATGGTAACCAGATGCGTCTATGAGGCAAATTGAGCCCTCCTTGTAAAAGCCGTTTGGGGGCTGCGCAGATTCCAAATCCAGAGTAGCTACACACCCAAGTCACAAAGACATGAAGGGCTCAACTTCACCCAGAGTGGCAGTGTCTCTTTGGGTTGTAACTGCCCCGTCAAGGCATTTAATGTCTGTAGTATTTCGGCCCCCAGGTGTTTGCCAGTGTGAATGGGGATAGGGGTCCAGGGACCTTGCATCACCTCAGTCCCTTGCACTACATGAGTGAGTGCAATGATTTTACCAAATTCTGTCCACTCAACACTCATTTCTGGTTGCGCTCATGTCAGTGGTTTCTTGGTACCTCATTGGGTTTCCTGATAACATAGTTCTTGTGCTTTTCTTTTTCAGAACCCATGTCAATTTGAAACATGATGATGAGGTTGAACCTAGCATGTGCACAGCCTATGAAGTGCATCCTTAGAACAATGGGAACTACATGGCAGTGGTTTCAATATGAGTATGCATGCAGATTGTGCACATGGACACGATGGCCTGTGTGCATGCAGGAGCATGCCCAGCATGGGATGCAGCTACAGTCGACATCCTCATAATGCATCATGTTGGGACCAGGGAGGACCTTATGCATTATGACAAATATGCAAGGTCATATTTCTTCCCATGGTGGCCCCACCTTGCAACTGCCATCTTGTGCTGCACTTTGGCCATGATCACTTCATTACTCCGGTTCAGTTCCATCATCAGGCCCTGCCTAATCTCCTTTTCTTCAGGAGGGTCCACAAGATCTTGAAGGGTAGGTGGATCAAAAATCTGATTGTGTGATTTGAGAGTGTTGTTTCCATAGCTGTGCCATGTGGTGAGGTCCATCAAAAATTTTCGGTAGTTGTTGTGATGCAATGATGAACAAAAACTTTGGTCTGAGTCGAGTCATGGAATGGAGCCTGGTGGAAATGACATGCCGGTTGTGTGTACGTGGTCAAGCCTACTGCACTGCTCCATCACAATGCATATCCACTTTTGTTCTTCAATGCAATATGCAATTTTTCATAATTTTTGCTGGCCCCATGATGGGACTGGCCCAAAGTGTATGCATTATTAACTTTATGCATGATTACCATATGCAGTATGAGGATGTCGACTGTAGTGTTGCCAGTCTTGGTTTTCTGGCACTGGCAGTCCAAAGTTAGTAATAGGTTCTCATGGAACCATGGCAAATACTGATTGTGTTCCCAGTCACAAAACTGGTTCTAAAATACTAACCAGATGATGACTATGCGCCATGCCCTACTGCCTATGTATTTCACTGACAACTGTAGAATATGTTTAAAGAATAGGGTAGATGTTGACTGAGACTAGAGTGCAGATAACGATGGGCTTGAACAAGGTGATAATCAATGGGAAAGATCCCATCGATCCCTTGTCCAGTATATATATTGTACACGTAATACAAGCGCAAACACTGACATATACGTATATACAACTATAAGACCATATGCAACATACCGGGTGCACCATAGATCCAACAGAATACTCAGTAGCCACTAAGTGAGCTAAGGTAAAAGGTACACAGCCAATTTAGTCTGGCGATGACTCGGCTAGCTAGCAGTTGACTTTGGCTCCAATCAGCTTAAGTGGCAGTTCAGTCACACATGGCACTAAGGCTGGTGATATTGGCCCAGCTCAGCTTGCCTAGCCATTGAAGTCAATTGTAGTTGTTACACATACAAAAGAAAAACAAGGACTATTGGGAAACAAATGAAATCGTAGTTGAACAACATCTCCCAACCAAATTGAACTGGCTGAGCATTAGAAATGGGTTACAAAAATGTACTCTTCAAACTTGACAGTTCTGATGCTGTTACGATCACTTCTTTTCCCTTCACTTTACGACTTAGCTATCTCTTTTCGCTCGTCATTTCCTTTACCCTGGTTTCTTACTGTTCTTTTGGAATGCCTTCCGCCTAAACGCAGCTTCACTACTTACACACTGAGCATGGCTATGCATTGCCTTACCTTTTCTTCTTAGGGATTATCCCTTGTTTTCATGGACACTATTTCTGTTCCTGTGCTTGCACAGCTCCTTCCTATTCCTGAACTGGCACATCCTGGTTCGTGCGCAGTATGTCTTCCCTATATAAACTAGTGCACTCCCTGTACTTAGACTCTAACTTTGACCTACTTGATCCTACCTTGAATATACCAAGGTCTTAGCTCCTCCTCCCTGGATTTCTCTTAGTCTCCATCCTACTACTGAGTGGACGCTCCCTTGAAACCTCTGAACCTCTGGTGTCCATCCTGACACTTGAACTCCTAAAGGACAACCCTTTGGGCGAACTTAGTTCAATCAAGTCTATGCTCGTTTCTACCTGGACCAAGTGTAACAGATCCAACAGAACCTATTAGGACCAAGTTGTGGTGGTGGCACTGGCAATCAAGTGGCTAGATCGTAAACTTCCATCAATTGTGTTAGATATATGTAGCAAAGAAACACAAATAAATTACATACATTCCTTTGGGCATTTGGGCCATTTGGCCTATTGGCAATAATTGAGTAACTCTGGACAACTGTTTGTAACTACATGGAGGCTGAGCACAGGGAGTTGCAGAAGATATCTTTGCCTTCCACACAGCTGGTGAAAGAGGCGTGCTAATGTTGTCCAGACCAAATGGTTCCTCATCAGGATGTGACAGTGGTGGTGGGGCATTGCTGGTCAAATGGATAGGCCTGTGGAGGCTGAGATCATGTGAGACCACAGATGAATCCAATGTTTCAGTATGGAGGGCTGCCAATATTGAATGCATGTAATTGTAATCAGGCTCTTCCACAAAGGAAAGTGCTCATGGGTAGGTTAGCAGGGTGGCAAGCTCCCAGGGCAACCCAGTACATAGCAGCTTGATTGGAGTCTTCTGCTTCCATTTGAGTATCAACAAAGCTTTGGTCAAGTGAGAAGTTGTCCATGGCAATGAACTGCATGACAAAAAAATGAGGAGATAGGCAAGAGATTCTAAATAATCACAGCATCCTAGCTGAGCTCCCAAGTGGCTGTTGGTCAATGTAAAAGCCAGAGTTCCAGCAATGTGGCCAGTGTGGGCAAAGGAAAAGTGTTTCCCAGTTGTTGAATCACAATATTGTTTGGCAATTCCAAAGTTGATAATGAGGGTGGTAAGAGCATTGTCACCAATGCCCATCAGGATGTCCTGTGGCTTGATATTGGCATGGATGTAACCATGGCTGTGTATACACTACAAATGAGAGATCTGGAGAGGCACTCACAATTAGCACTGAGCCACAGTTATCTTAAATGGACTTATGAGTTGCTCTGCAAGATGAGTGATATTGTGGATGTGGAACTTTTTGTGTTTGCAAATAAGGTTGTGTAATGAAGGGCTGAGGAGATCCAACACTAATCCTTTATAGCTGGTCTCTGCCAAACCAGTGAGCTTGGGGGATTCCTTCACTGTGCTTAAGTTGCTTCAGGATCCGATATTCATGCTCCACAGATGATTCTTCCTTGAGAGAAAGTTCAAGTTTGATTGCATATGACTTGTGAGTAAAAATGTTTGTTGCTTGGTATACATCTGCTGGGAGGTACATCAGTCACCAGCACAAGCGGTGAGCCTTACCACTGGATGGTATCAATGGGTGGGATGTATCATAGGCACCTGAACCAAGTAGCTCCTTTATTCTAAATCTTCCATTGGCACAAACCGGGACAAGACTCTGACTCATTGACACCCTTAAAGCAGCAGTTATGCTATTAAGCCAGAGGAGACTTGGTCACTGGACTTTGGGCAGTTGAACATTGGTGAGTCTTTTAGTGCAGATTTGTTGCATGGTCTGTCTATCTTTCTAAAACTGCTTCAGTGTTTCATGTATTAAGTCAGATCAAGGCTTTGGAGCTTCGCTGGCTTCATGTTTGCCTTCTTGTAGGATTACTCTCATGGAGTCTCACTATTGTCACCAAGGGCTAACCAAACTTTTGACAGTCCCCTAACAGTGGCAAAGTAAGGTTCATAGGCAAGATGTGCCAGTAAACCAGTGACTCCAAAATGGTCCTAGTAGTTCAAGTTACAAGACTTACAATACATGGCATAATGTCAATGCCAAAATATGGCAGGGCTGCTGCTGCCTATAGGCTCTAGCATTATAATTCATTGTGTAAGTTACACCTCGACTTCTACTAATGCCCCCCCATTGAGGCAGCTGAGCACAACACTCAGACCCTCAACCAAGCCAACCCCCTCAATTTGCTGTTTGAGACGCCCATCCTCATTGTCCCCCTTGCTGTTTTGTCCATTCAGATGATGAACATAAAAGTGCAGATCCAGTGCCAGCATGTAACCCTCACCAAAATGAGCAAGGATTAGAATATATTGACCCTGAAGCATACACTGAGTCAGATGGCAATGATGAAGCTGGGGAAGTCCCCATACTGTGAGTGAGGGCACCTTGTACTGCAGAGGCCAGCCAAGATATGCAATGTTTGACCACTAACACGGTTGATCCCCTTGACTCCTTACAGCTAATGACAGAACATCAGAGACATCCACCACTTCTTCAAAAAGATAAAAGGTGTCAGTGTGACATGTATTTCTTGCAGGTATGTAGTCAACTATGCATGCATCAATGACACTAATGATTGGTATAGAGATTTGAAGGCTTTGGACCCAGAGAGATTTCCCAACCACATCTACATCTATAGTTCCAACACTGTAAATTCTGGTCTTCATGAGCATATTGAGAAATATTACATCCTCCATTTCCTTGAGCTGCAGAGAAACACAGCTGGCAAATCCACATCAAATCCATCAATAGTGCATTCAGCATGGGATACACCTTGAGGACCCTATGTAACACTCTCAGCCAACCAAATGTTTCCATTTGTCATCTACCTCCTGCTCCTACTCCCACACCAGAAGATGTCTGTCCCCTGCAGGCTGGACCAGACCCATCCTCAATAGATAACTTACCCAAGTTTTCATCCTTGAAACTGGCTCATTTTCTTGTAAGATTCATTGTCATTGACGGCCAGGTACATAGTGCTTATTTGTCTGTTTGGTCCTAATATTCTTTGCAATCAATCAATGTTATTGAATGTTCGGAATTCAGACAGCTACTCTGATTACTTTGACCTGGACTCTGAGATTTGGACATACCTCAAAGAACAAAGATGCAGGAGCTAATCTTGGAGGCATGGTGACCTTGCAGTGAGGAGATTCCAAAAGTGTCTTGGACATACATAGCTTAATATTGTGTTTTAGTGCACAGAGGGCTGGTGTTACGGTCGCTCCCTAGCACCTAACATAACAAACTTACAATTTTCTTTTTGTTTCTTATCTTATCTCTTGTCTTGACTGATAAGATCCCCTTTAGTCTCATAACAGCTACGCTGCCTTCGCACCAGGCCTGCGCCTGCCCTTTACCTCATGCAGCGCACAACTTCCATATCACATCAGTGCTGTGCACTTCTATGCTTCTTATTTCATCTACCACATGCCTCATGTTAACCTTTCACTTTTCATAAAGGCAGTGCCTTCTTCTCGGCTGTGCTTGATGCACACCTCCTATGCATGTCTCTCATAAAGGCTGCACCTTCTCTTCCATTCTGCCACTGCCGTGCGGTTGCATCATGTTCTCCTTCCATTCCATGGCTATGCTTGATGCATGCCCCTAACTCATGTTACTTACATACTTATTCTATGTTCGGACATGTATCGGTAGATTCGGTACAATCATGTACAAACCCCTTAGTTGTATTTAAAGGCCTAAGCCACCGCCAGAGAACTCCAGTCTAGTTCTCTTGGTCTTTCCCCACCAAAGCCATCAGACAACTCCTGATCCATTGCTAGCGCCTTGGACAGTTGCCCTTTGGCCTTTCAGCAGCTTGGCCATAGTCCCAGCTGCCAGTAGACTGTGCAACCTAGTCCCCCTTTTGCCAGTCGCTTAGCGCGATCGTGCCCTTACTCAGATTCCCTAATGCACCTCAACGGGCTTGTTGGGTTGTTTCAGCTGGGTCTCCTGCACAGCTGACATCTGGTTAGTGTCATATCCCAAACTCTACCTGAATCCCCGGGGTATTCCTAAGTCATTCCTGAGTCATTTCCATATGATCCCCAAGTCATCCCTGAGTACTCCTGAATACTCTCAAGTATTCCCAAGTTAAACCTGAGCTGGTCCACTTACCTCCTTATACTAGAGTACTATGTATTCACCCAAGTCTAGCTCCAAGTCTCCTCCGAGATTTCGGAATTCCGGCCCTGTATTACTCCCTTTACACTCTGTACACTCGGAACTAACATACGTCCAAGTTTCCAAGCTTTCGAGTACATATCCCCTTTCGTCTTCTCTGCATTCTTGTACCTTTATTAACCCCTTTCAGATCTTCAGATCTTAGGTTCCTCTGAGGCAGTGTTACCGCCACTTGGCACTTTTGTAGCTCTGGAACACTGCCCTGAAATCTTGTTCCTCTTGCATTTCCGCAGTTTTCCCTTTCGTATAAATACCCTTCATTTACCCTCCTGTACTTTAGTTTGAATATCGACTTAGATCCACTCATGTCAACTTAGACTGACTCCTGTCAACCTTAATATCCTCCTTATTGTGTCTGACATCCTGCTGCCTGTTTCAGATGAATTCCTCTCATCCCTGATGCCTCAAGTTTGTTTCCTCCTCGTCATTCACTATCTTGATCATTGTCTGAGCTACCCCCTTGCTCCAACACTCTGACCCAACCTCTTCTGACCTCTGGGACCCGGACTGCAACAAGGGTACAGCACATAAGCTGAGGCCAAGTCCCATATCCGAGTGAACTCCAAGTTTCTGGAGTTTCGGTGAGGAGTCTGACCCATGTCTTGACAGTCAGACAAGATATGAAGCCATTCTTATGTAGCTGTCACTGCCCATTGGATTGATGGATCATGAAATGGGGTGCTTCAAATGAGGGCCATGCTACTTGCTTACCATCATGTTCCTGGGAGTCACACTGGTGAGTATATTGCCAAGAAGTTACTGCACATCCTCAACCAAGTGGATATCAGTTATAAAGTGAGTCTCTTCAAAGTCTTACCAGACAAATTGTGTATTGACAATGTTTCCTCTTCAGATTGAACACTTCACACATGACAATGCAGCAAATAATAATGTACCTATGCAAAAGCTATTGGAGTGTCTTGCATCCTGTGGTATACACTTTCCCACTGATGAATGCCAAATCATGTGCTTCCCTCACATCCTCAACACCTGCTTGAAACATATGACCAAAAAATACTGCAAAACAGACTTCTTCGCTGTCACTGATGAAGATTGGATTAGTGACTCTGGCAAGCCAATCGATAAGGCTGCTTATATTGATGTGCTCAGCCAAGATCCCATCAATGGTGTGTAACAAGTTGTCAAGTCTGTTTGTGCATCCAATTTTTGTCAGGAAGCATTCAAGAATATGATTGACAATGGTAACATGATGGGCCTGTGGGTCAACACGTGGACATCCCACAGCATGAGTTGCAGATGTCAAATCTTGTTGGAATTTCATCTACATGATGGTCTTCTGCTTGTGGTAGCTACAACTGGTATGTAATATTTTTCACAATCTGATGGTGCTGTCATACAAGCTTAAATTTGTAGGCAATCAATTGTATCTTCAATTTACCTGCTCAGCAGGACATTGCCAACCTCAAACTCGCAGCAATAGAATGGTTCATTTTGCAAGATATGGAACTGATCCGGGAGATATGGATTTTACATTGGTAACCTCACTCACAAACAACTACTGATATATGTACTTTCCCTTTTAGATTTTGCACCTTTCTCAAGCTATGATGTCATCAGAAAGTCTTCCTATGTTAGGTACTGTTGTTCCCTTGTTTGAACTCTTTATCCAGTGCTGGGAGTTCTTGGCTGAGAAGATTCAGGGCCAGGGTTGCTCATTAGCAGCCAAATTTGGAATCACATTGCCCAGCAATCTGGATTCTGGTGCTGCCACTCTAGTTTGTATCAAAGAAGAACTGAGTGTATACCTTGGGGTTCAAATACAAACCAACATGGATACAGTTATATTTTGGCAGGTATGTGAAAGAGACTTGCAGACAAAGATAACAATTGACTTAATTATTGTGTTCTACTTTAGATTTCACAAACCACCTATCCAATACTGTTCCACATTGCCATGGATTACATGCCAGTTCAGGCCTCTTTAGTACCATCTGAGAGAGTATTTTTATTTGGATCAGAAATAATAACAAAGCGGTGAAACTGCATCAGTCCCACGATGATGAAGGCCTTTCAAATGACAAAGTTTTTCTTGAAGCAAGATTAGCTTAACTTCACACAGGGTTGGGTCACACAGGTGTAGGACATGGCTTAGGATGACTTTCCTGATCAAGATATCTTGGCAAGAGTTGTTGACGTAAGTCAGACTGGCCAGTGTGATGAAATCATGGACCAAATTATGGTGTTGGTTGCAGAAGAGAAGGGGGCTGAGGAGGACCCTGAATGATGCTTGTAACTTGCATGTATGTAGTTATGTTGTCCCTCAACTAGCCACAAATTCAATCAGTGTTTTCATACACGATTACTGAGATACACTGATGGATGGGCACTATGCCACTGCTGGCAGGTCACTTTTTTTGTGACCGACCTGTAATGCATTCCCTAAAGCCATCTCAATGCCAATGACCTCATCAAAGACTGACTTGGTCTTGATGACTCCTCTTCTCATGCCAGGCTCAATGATGCTTGGTGCTTGGATACCCATTCCATTTTTCCACTCAACCTCTGTCGCCTTCTCATCCTGGTTCAATTCTTATCCAGCCCACAATCACTGATGGGGGCACCACCAATGTTGGAGACCATCTGTTGTCAGTGCATCAAGTCCAGCAGAGGCCTCAAGATGAACTTTGTGACGGTTACTGCTGGCTCCAGGGTGCCCTGTCTTCAACCAGAAGTCAAGCAAATGAGACTGCAATAGGCTGAGAATGAGGTCCAGTGACTCTGCATGTGAGTACCACTCCTCCTCACATTTACAATTTTGTCTTGTTCTTGGTGTGCCATCAGCAAGTTCTCGTGCACAGTACACCCCCTCTGCGAGGGCCTCCCCTGGGCCCTGGTCAACCCTATACACCTTCTGACAACAGTATTCCCCCTTCCTGGCTGTCTACAATGGTATGCCCTCAGTGCTGAAATACCCCAAGATAGAGGAACAGGGATGGAATCTAGGAGGAAGTCCGAGGTGGCAAGATTGAGCTAAGAAAAAAGGTGGAGATTCACAAGGACTATCATTAAAGGAAGGAAAGACTATTTCCAACACATCCCCTTATCAAGGCACCATAGACAGGGCAGTGCAATGTGCAGAGAAGGTTGCATGTGGGAGGGGCTTGGTCAGAATGTCTGCAACGTTGTGGTGAGTTGGCACCCATCCCGACTTGAAGGACCCGCTGGTGATGTGCTCGTGGATGAAATGATACCGGACATTGATGTGTTTGGAACAGGAATGGTTGTTTGTGGTTGTCAAGAGGGCAATTGCAGTGGTATTGTCAGTGTTACCTCAGAAGGGGAGAACAACAGGCTGCTCGAGAGAACGAAGAAGGGCAATCATGCTGATCCCCTCTTGGATGCATGTGGCAAGGCCCATGTACTCTGCCTCTGCTGAGGAGAGAGCATGTGTCATCTGTTTCCTAAACACGTGGGAGACTGGACCACTTTGGAAGTACCATACGTATCCTGTGATTGAGATGTGGGCCTCCGCTGATGTTGCCCAATTGGAGTTGCTGAAAGCATGGGGGGCAAGGTCAATGTGTGGATTCCTGAAGTGGATGCATAGCGACTGGGTTCCCTTTAGATATCTGACAACTTGACAAGCTGCAGAAACATTCTTTGGTTCTGGGTGTGTGCACTGTTGGGAGAAATGTTGGACAGCCAGTCTGATGTCAGGACAACTGCACGTGGAAAGGTAGATGAGTTCTCCAATGAGCTTGCAGTACATGTGTTGAAGGTCAGATATATCAGGATGCACCTCATCTGTTTGCCCGAACGGATGGTTCAGGTCCATGGGGAGTGAGACTGGGTTTCCATCACTCAAACTGCACTTGTCACAGAGATATATGATGTAAGGCTCTTGATGAATCCATACCTCATGAGTGATGTGATTGCGCTTGATCTCAATGCCCAGGTACATCGTGACTGCACCCATGTCACTGATCCCAAACCAGTCCTGGATTTTCTCCTTGACCCAATCCAGATACTGGCAGTTATTGCTACCTCCCAACCTGTCATCTATATGCCATGCAATGATGCAGATGATTAAGCATCCATCAGGAAGGGTCTTTTGATAGATGAATACTGCCAGGTCAACTGCAGACCTTTGAAACCCTAGTTCCACAAGCACAGAGGATAGCAGCTCATACCAGTTGAGCACTGCCTGCTTTAACCCATATAATGAGGAGAGACCATGACATGCAAGCAAGACACCACTGGGGTTGTACTTCTCGAACCCTTGCAGCTGCTTTATGTAAATCTCCTCCTTTAGCATTCCATGCAGAAATGTGTGCTTCGTGTTGAAGCAGTCAAGTTCCCAGTCGTGTTTGGCTGCAAGGGCTATGAGGGTTTTGATTGATGACTGTTGCACAACTGGAGCATAGGTCTGATGAAAGTCCACTCCTGGGGTCTGTGGAGAGCCTTGTGTGATGAGACATGCCTTGCACTTCACCCCACCCTTCAGGTCATTGCTTTTGAACTTGAACACCCGTCTGTGCCCAACCAGCTTTTGACCTGGAGGTGCCTCCACCAGCTCCCACACTTTCATCTTCTTCATCAAACCTAGCTCTGTCTTTATTGCTGCCAGCCAGTCCTCCTGATTGCTTCGTTTCATTGCCTCAGTGTACATTGCAGGGGGTAGTGTCATGTGATAGCCTGGGTTAGCTGGATTGTGACGAACATCACTGTGGATAGAAAGGTGGGCTTGCTCCATGATAATGAGCCTGCTGTTTGGGAATGCCCTTGCTGTTGGACACATCACTGAGGTCTGTCAGGTCGCTGAGATCATTGAGAGTGTCAATGGGAGCAGATGATGCCACCCCCTCAGCCCCAGCCAGAGGCGCCTGTAGCTGCACTTGTCGAGCCTCCCTATTGTCCCTGCAAAGCTGCATGTCTGCTTCATATAGTGTTCCCTGCTCCATGAGATGGTGAATCCATGAAGACTGCCAGGGAGGCACTGCATGGGCATTACTGCCAGAGGCAGGGGCTGGCAAATCAACATGGGCCTGGGTTGTTGAGCTGTGGAGGGACAATATGGGAGTTGTTATGTGAGGCGTACTAACGAAGATGCCAAGGATAGAATTACCTAGAGGAGGAACTCACAAAGAGTCACAACATCTCTAAGTAACAGTCTCAAGGTTACGAAGGTTTCTGGGGAGATACTCAAAGGGCACTTGAAGGGAAAGTTGAGGGGTCTGAGCAGAGAACACACAAGAGTACGCTAGATTGTGCAGAACAAGTGTAAAGATGCAACGTACAGGCGAGTCTCTATATAACTAGGGGACGCATCATCATGGAACGTTGGAGAACATCAGAGAAGGATGAGTAATGGGAACTATGTACTAGGCACAAGAGAGCCTAGTGGTGGAGATAAAGTCCGAGGTGATAAAAGAGCAAAGACAAAGAATATTCCCTTCCGGTAGTAAGGAAGAACGGCGTGGGGAAGTCAGAGGATAATCGTACAAGAATGAAAGGGATGTACTACGAGAAGCAGGGAAACATAATTGTACCTACACATCCCGAAGAGGACATGAATGCGATGGGAAAAGACTAAGAGTAAAAGGTTGTGAAAGAGGAGAAAAATCGTAACATTACCTCCTTTGTACCATTGAGCCCCAGGCTCAATCAACACTCCTCTAGATGGGACTGGGTTGAGCGGAAGAGGTACCTGCATAAATGTGTGTCGCCTGTTCAACGGAAAGTGTCTCAATAGGACAGTCGTCCGCCACATGTCCATGTTGATCACAAACCGCACATACTTGGATTGGGCAGAAATGATTGGAATGTCCCCATCGACTACAAAAGTCGCATTGGGTAGTGGGGCAAGAGGACGGGGAGTGTCCTGGAGCCAATTGATGAAAATGGGGACAGATGTAGAGTGGACAATCCTCTCGAGAGTGACCAAGATTATGACACCGAAAACATTCGGTGAGGGTAGAGGCTGGTTGGTGACGGATGGGGACATGGACAACTCGAGTGAGGGTGGAGAGGATTCGTGTTCCATTGGGGAGAGATTGAAGAAAGGATCTGTTGAGAGCTAGGACTTCTTCATCAATTCCTCCATACTTGGACTCAGATTCTATGGTGGTAGAAGAGGAAGCGCCGGTAGAGGGAGAAGGAGATGAGAGTCGAGACAGGGGTGTGGACGGGGAAGATAAAGTCTCAGACGGAGGAGGAATTGCAACAGGTGGGGGAGATATGGGCGCAGGAAGTTCGGTTTGCTCAAGGTAGTGGTCATGTTCTTCCATGGTCATAGAAAAGAACACTCGTTGGAACGTGGGGTATATGGTGTCGGAAGGAATTCATTCAACGAAGGTGTGAAAGCCATGTGGGTGAAGGAGATTGAGGACACATCCAGGGATGCCATTGAGAGAAGTTTGGAGGGGAATGCCAAAGGTGGTGGATAAGTCACTTGGTGCTGCGAGGGCGTGGTACTGTTGTGTGGAGGAAATGAGGTGAAACAGGCGGATGAGCTCCTGGCAAATTACATCTTCATCATAAAGAGGGAGGTCCTCTACAACACGGAGGATGGTGGGGTTTGCAAGGATACCTGTGTAAAGCAAATGGACAGCATAGTTGGGTAGCAAAGTAGGTACTACACGACGCGAGTGCAGTGGAGAAGTGGAGCAGGTAGAGGACAAAGAAGAGGAAGAATGAGATGAGGAAAGAAATGACATATTGGTTGTCAAAGAGTAAGCGTTCAAAAAACATTCACTAGGGGGGTACTTCACGAAGAGACGCCACTTCCTAGGAAAAGAGAAAGAGGAGGAAAGAATGAAAAATCAGGCAAGATGGTGGGAACATTTATATTTGGAAAGAATGAGAGGGGAATGTCGGAGATTGTGCTCGGGTTCCCATGTATTTTCAGATGAGGGGTATCCTTTCCATGCAGTCAGGTACAATCGTCATCCAGGAGATCCCTTATGAGAAACAATATGATCCACTTCGTATTCTTCTTCATTATCTATGAGGTCAGGTGGGGGCTTCGCGAAGGAAGGACCATGTGCTTCAGTTTGCTGATAAGAAGATAGAAGCGAGGCATGGAAAACATTGTGTATCTTCCGTGTGGAGGGAAGTTGGAGTCAGTAGGAAAGGGGAGATAGTACCTGTGCAATTTTGAAAGGTCCATGGCGTTTAGGCGCAAGTTTCCTAGATGGGTAGGACAATCAGAGATTAGTGGCTTCTAGCCATACCTGATTGCCTACTTTCCAAGGGGAGAACTTCCGAGAAGACCGTTCAGACATGATTTGACGAGCGGTCTCATGGGTGGAGAGGGCTTCCTTTCAAGCGGCTTCCAGGGAGGTGAGATGGTTTTCTAATGCAGGGAGGAAGGTTTTTCCGAGTGGTGGGTAGGCTCTAGGTTCATATCCGAGGAGAAGGGAAAAGGGAGAAGCTTTGGTCGAGCTATGGGGAACAGAGTTATGGACAAATTTGGCTGAGGTGAGGAATTGAGCCCATTTCCGAGGGTTATGGGTGCAGAAGATCTGAAGATAGGTTTCAATTTCCTGATTGGTCCATTCTGTTTGTTCATCTGTTTGCAAGTTCTCTAGCAAAGGCAGAGGCAAATTGTGGGCCTCTGTCAGAGATGATGGAGTCATATAGGCCAAACCATTTGAATACGTAGTTGAAAAAGAGTTGGGCTATTCCGTTCACATCGACCATTTTGGAACAAGGGGCAAGGATTACCCCCTTTGTAAGGCCATGGTCGACCATGACCATTAAGGAATCAAAGCCATTGGACGGGGGAAGATCAGTGGTGAGGTCGACTGAGAGCTGCTTGAAGGGAAGGGTGGTGGTGGAGGGGATTGGAGTAAGGGGCGGGGTGGTCAGATGGGTGATAACTTTGTTCTGTTGGCATATAGCGCAACTGGAGACAAATTTGGAGATAAAAACTGAGAGGCCTGGTCACCAAAAGTCACGTTCAACAACGGCTTTGGTATGGAAGTGGGTGAGGTGACCAGAGAGGGGGGAATCATGGATAGAGTGGAGTAAGGACGATCGCGCAGTGGGTGGGACATACATGCGATTTCAGAAGTAGAGGTGGCCATTGTCAAATGTCCAATCTTTGAGGGCAGAGCAGGGGAAGAGGGGAGATCTGTTGGTGCGGTTGGAAAGAGCACGAAGTACAAGAGGGTCGGAAGACGAGGAAGATTTGATGTGATGAGCAAGAGCGAGGTCAAGGGCATTGATGACGACCAGTTCAGAAACGATAGAAGTGTCAACATTATCAGAGGAAGTGTCAATGAAGTCGCAATGAGAGAGGGCATCGGCGGGGGCCATTTTGGTGCCTGGGAGGACTTTCCAGATGATATCAAAGTCCTGGAGGAAGAGGGACCAGCGAGCTTGATGTCGAGATAGTTTGCGAGGGTCCTTTATATAGGAGAGGTTTTTGTGGTCAGTGATGATGGTGACCGGATGAGAGGTTCCTTGGACATATTGTTTCCATTCTTCTAGTGTGAGGATTACAGCAAGGAGTTCACAATCATAGATGTCATAGTTTCGCTCAGCAGGGATAAATGTCTTGGAGAAATATGTACATGGATGTGAGTCACCATTGAGATTGTCTTGAAGGAGGACGGCTCTGGCAGCGAAGAGGGAAGTGTCAGTCATAATGGAGAAGGGGCAGGTAACATTAGGGATACTAAGGACAGGTCCGGAGGAAAAGGCATGTCAAAGGGTATCAAAAGCTTTCTGTTGGAGTGAGGTCCAATTCCAGGGTTGGTCTTTTGGAGTTAGGAGGTTGAGGGGAGTAACAACATGTGAGAAGTTTGGGATGAACTTGCGATAGAAATTTGCGAACCCCAGGAAGGAGCGAATGCCTTTGATGGAAGCAGGGGGTTTCCAGTCACGAATAGCGGTTAGTTTGACAGGGTCCATTGCGATGTGTCCTTGACCAATGATCATGCCAAGGAACTCCATCTTGGGAGCATCAAAGAGACACTTGTAGAGTTTCAGGGAGAGACCATGTTCTCGGAGACAAAGGAGCACACATTGGGTGCGTTCATGATGGAGTGCTAGATCTCCTTGAGTGTGGATGCCAAGGTTGTCCATATAGATTTTAAGCCAACATTCAGCGATCATATGAGCAAAGATGTGGTTTATAAACGCCTGGAATGTGGGTGGGGCATTGCAGAACCCAAAGACCATGACTGTGGGTTCAAAGAGTCCGAAAGGAGTGATAAACACGGCCTTCCATTGATCTGTTTCCCGAGTTCAGATGTTGTTATACCCCCAGCAGATATCAAACTTGGTGAACAGGGGACAAAAAAGAATAGGGCTGCTTGGGGGGATTTAGATAGGAGAATGTGTCCGGTTTTAAGGTGTTCCTCAACAAAGGCCAGACAGGCTTCCTTTTCCTTAGGGTTCAAAGGATAAACCTTGGCAATCTTGGATACAAAGGATGGTTTAAGATCAATGGTGTGGTCATAGGGGCAATGAGGAGGGAGAATGTTGTATGTCTTCTCAGAGAACACACCAGAGAAGTCTTTACACCATTTGGGTAGAGAGATTTCAGGGGTTTTGGTGTCTTGGGCGAGTTGGGTGGACAGGGTGATTTTCTGGATTGATTTGTCTAATGGATCTTCCCGAGGGAGGTACTCACAAGGAGACGCATCGACCTTAGAAGAATACCGTTGGTCATATAGAGCTGAGAGTTCTCGATGAACAGTGAGGCCTAGCCAACAAAGCAAATATTGTTGGGGTAGGATATGTTCATTGTAATTAGTGGGGGATGAGGTAGGGAAGAAGAGAGAATGGGATTTCCAGTCAATGTGAGGGTTCCAGGTTTTGAGCCAAGGCATTCCCAAAATGATTTGACGACGCCCTAATCCTACAACCATAAGTTCAAGGTTTTTGGATTCTTTGGAAAGGAGCATGCAAGTGGATGCCTTCCACATGATAGTGCCTTGTTTATTGAGGGAACCATTGACATTAAAGGCACGTACAGGTTGGGATATCCTTTTCAGGGGAACGTTTGCGAGCAACAGGAGACCAAGATCAATAAAGTTTCCAGTGGCTCTGAAGTCTATCAAGGCAGTCGTTTCGACGGTTTGTTTTCCAATGAGTAGCTTGACAGGAAAGCAGAGTGTGCTTTCATTGTCAGAGGCTACTAGTACATGGGATAGGGACTGGAAAGGTAACATTGAGGTAGCTTCCCATTTCAAAAATCCTGGTCAAGGGTGGAGACAACAGCAATTTCCTCCTTTGGTTCTTTGAAGCACATCTGGAGGACTTGGAGGATTTTGGCCTCGTTTTTCCCTTGAGTTTTCAATGAGTTTACAAAAACGTCGATGGAAGAAGGGGCTTTGGTGTCAGCAGGTGAGGGAGTCGAGGAAGAAGGATTGGTTTCAGCAGAATGGATGGTCTGAGGGCAAGGGTTTCTGTCTTTCTTGCACTGGGAGGTGTTGTGCCCAGGAAGTCGGCAGTGAAAGCATTTTCCTTCACAGATGCATTTGGCTCTTTCGGTGGGGGTGAGTTTAGACAAGGTGATGGCATCGACGTCCATGGCGTTTGGGTCTGAGGTGGTTTGAGGGGTGGACGAGTATGAGGATAAAGGGAGTCTTCCTCCTTTCAGGGCAAGGATGTGCATCTTCTGCACATGGAAAATCTTTGCTTGTTCAATCCAGGCGGCAACAGTGGTTCGGATGGTTGCCATGGAGAGGATCATGGTGGCAAGTTGTTGGTCTAGTCCAAGCAAGAACTGGTTGATGAGTGTGACCTCATCCATAATCCCCACTCTAGTGGAAAGATTCTGGAAGCCGGTGATGTACTTTTGGAAACCATCGACCATGATCCCATCAGGGCGTTTGAAAGACTTTTGAGACAGCTTAGTGAGTTTGAAGCGAGTGGTGGCCTTGGTGTCAAAAGGAAAGAAGGTGGAGTTGAAGTTTTCAGTGAACTTCTCAAAGGTTTTCTTGGTGGCAGCAATAGTGGTATTGGCTAGTTTATCGTACCACATTTCAGAGAAGGTACTCCTCATCCTTTACTCATCTTGTTGAGTGCAAGGGTGATCTTTTGTTCATCAGTGTTGTACATGGACACATTAATGAGGAAGTATGCACTGATGGCTTTCATCCAGCACATGGTGTCAGCAGGTTCTCCTGAGAAGTCGGCTGGGAGGGCCACTTTGAGTTCTGGGATGGCAGTAGACATGGGTGTGGCAGATGGTGTCGAGGGGGTTGTAGTGGTCATTGGGGGTGCAGGGGGAAAACCTCGTTGTTGATGGGGCCTGGGGTTACTTGAAGATGCTGGGGCAGTGGGGTTCCAAGGGGATGCTGGGATTACAGTGTAGGTTGAGGGGCGAGGGGGTGGCGAGGGTGATCTTTCCTCATCACTAGAGTTGTCAAAAAGCCTGAAGGCTCCTGAGCTACGAGGGGACAATATGTTGGGGGCGAGTCCTACTCCTAAATAGGAGGGACAGGAGGATACACTTGTTCTTTTGTTATGCGAGGCATACTAACGAAGATGCCAAGGATAGAATTACCTAGAGGAGGAACTCACAAAGAGTCACAACATCTCTAAGTAACAGTCTCAAGGTTACGAAGGTTTCTGGGGAGATACTCAAAGGGCACTTGAGGGAAAGTTGAGGGGTCTGAGCAGAGAACACACAAGAGTACGCTAGATTGTGCAGAACAAGTGTAAAGATGCAACGTACAGGCGAGTCTCTATATAACTAGGGGACGCATCATCATGGAACGTTGGAGAACATCAGAGAAGGATGAGTAATGGGAACTATGTACTAGGCACAAGAGAGCCTAGTGGTGGAGATAAAGTCCGAGGTGATAAAAGAGCAAAGACAAAGAATATCCCCTTCCGGTAGTAAGGAAGAACAGTGTGGGGAAGTCAGAGGATAATCGTACAAGAATGAAAGGGATGTACTACGAGAAGCAGGGAAACGTAATTGTACCTACACATCCTGAAGAGGACGTGAATGCAACAGGAAAAGACTAAGAGTAAAAGGTTGTGAAAGAGGAGAAAAATTGTAACAGGAGTAATCGAGGGGGTTGCAGGGGAGACCACCCCTGACCTGAGACATTGGCAGGAGTGTGAAGATGCTCTGAGGAGTCACACGGTGTGGTGATGGAACCCTCATCAAAGACAACATCCCGAGAGTTGAAGATGCCATCTGTTTTGACATTGTGTAGATGCCACCCTTTCATCCCATCAGGATACCTGAGGAAAAGGGCCTCATGTGAATGAGGACCATTCTGGATATGTATCTTGGGTGGGATGTGAGCAAAACACCAAGAACCAAATACCTGCAGATGAGTGATGTCCAGCTTGTAGCTGTGGAGATGCTCAAAGGGCGTCCTCCCCGATGGGAGCACTTGAGTGGCAGAAAGGTTCCAGAGGTACCCAATGAGGAAGACAGCCTCACCAAAGTACCCTGCAGAGAGGTGTGCCTGGGAGAGGGTTGCCAGTGCTTGACCCTCAATGGTCCATACAGCATGTTCCACCTTCCTGTTCTGCTGGTGAGCATAGCTGATGGACTTGAGGTGCTCTATGCCAAGCTTGTGTAGGGACCCCTCAAACTTGGTGCTAATGTACTTCCCACCATTATCTGATTGAAGAGCTTGCACATGCTTCCCATACTTGTTCTCCCAACAAGCCTGTACAATCTGCCAGGCTGTGAATGTTACGATTTTTCTCCTCTTCCATAACCTATTGCTTCTAGTCTTTTCCTGTCGCACTCACATCCTCTTGGGGATGTGTAGGTATGATTATGTTTCCCTACTTCTTGTCATTCATTCCTTTCACTCTCGTATGTTTATTCTTTGACTCGTCCCACGCCGTTCCTGATTACTACTGGAAGGGACTACTCTGTGCTATATTTGTTATCTCGTTGTCTTGGACTCTATCTCCACTGCTAGGCTCTCTTGTGCCTAGTACATAGTTCCTATTACTCATCCTTCTCCGACATTCTTTGATGTTCCATGATGACGCATCGCTCTAGTTATATAATGACTTCTTTGTACCTTGTCTCTTAACACTAGTTCTACGCAATCCAGTGTGACCTTTGTGTTCATCCCTTTGTGAATCCCTTGCATCCCTCGAGTCCCCTTTAGTCCCTTTGCCCTACATCTCTCCTTGAGACCTTTGAACCTTTGAACCCCTGAACTGGTGTCTTGAGATGTTGCGACTCTCTGTGAGTTCCTCCTCAAAGACAACCCTCATCCTCAACATCCACAAAGGAACGTCTCACGTAACAGCAAAAGCCTGATCACAAGTGGCAAGTAGTTGTACATTCAGGGCATTGGTGAAGTCGTCCAGGAAGAGCATGAAGTACTGCTTGCCATGGATTGTCAGAGTGGGGAAGGGCTCACAGATGTTGAAGTGAACGAGTTCAAGAAAGTCC
Source organism: Boletus patriciae (assembly GCA_038093075.1). Taxonomy (NCBI): domain Eukaryota; kingdom Fungi; phylum Basidiomycota; class Agaricomycetes; order Boletales; family Boletaceae; genus Boletus; species Boletus patriciae. The sequence goes on along the minus strand of JBBPRK010000453.1, from coordinate 2,066 downwards.
TTGGTGGGAGAAGAGTTGGAGCTTGGGTATGGGCCACATGGATGCTTCGTAATGATGCATGACTTGCACTTTGTCTGGGAATGTGGTAGATCTACACTGACCACCATGGTGGTCACTGGGAGAAGTCTCGACATATCTCCTCCAAGGTGGGCAAACCTTACATGCCACAAGTCCCAGGTCTGCTCAGCAGGGGTAAAGAAAGAGAACTTGGAGGCAACAGTTGCAGCACTAGAGACATGAGGCAGCTTGAAGGACACATTGAGATAGCAGAGGTAGTTTGTCAGGGGGATATGCCCAAAGGACTCATTGTTGAAGATGAGTTCACAGCAGTCAGGGTTCCCCTTGATGTGAATCTCCCACACCTTGTGTGTCATGCACCCCGCAGACAATAGGTTGACCATGGTGTCTGGTGTGTAGGTCCAGAATAGGCTGTGATCGCAGATGAGGTGGGAGGTCATTCCAGAGTCAAGAATGGTGGATGATGCTCCCCTTTCCAAGAGGTAAGATTGCTCAGCATCTGGTGTGACAACAGTGCAGGAGAGATTTCGAAGGTGACAGGTGTCTGTGGCCAATGTGGCGATGGCTCCTGGCATGACTGTTGTGGATGGGGTTTTCAACTCTCCCACACCACTAGATGCCGCCACTTGCACTGTCTGCTCACCCTCTGGTCCCTTTTCCTTTCCCTTTGTGCCATCTTTCTGCCTCTCTTTGCTCTTCTTCTGCCAAGATGCCTGCCCCGCCATCCCCCCACCCTTGCCATAGCAGTGATCACCATCATGATCAGATCACTTCTTAGGCATGCAGCCAGGGGATGTGCAATACATACCACTGGAATTGTTCTTTGTGTGACATAGACCTGTCTTTGGGTTGGTGGAGCCTAATCCTGAGTTGGAGCTGCCTGAATGAGAGGGATATGAGACATTCACATATTCCAAGCCTGGGACCTGTGCACATTCTTCATTTAGCATCTGCGCTGCCTCACTGAGGATTGTCATTGCAATGTCCTGAAAACTGTAGGGCTGGATGTAGGGGACCAGGAAGTGGTTGAGGAAGGGATTGTTGGATGTCTCTCGAGTTCTATACGGCCCAGGGGTTGAAGGATGGATCTAAGGAAGGGATGTGGATCCCATTGGGACTGCTGGCATGAACAGTCATGTGTTGACCTGCACAGAACCAGTTCCATGCAAAGTCAGACATTATACCTAAATGAATGAACTTCCACATATATCTTATAAGTGGAATCCCCCAACACAAAAGAGATAGATGAATATTAGTATAGCCCACCCACTCCCACAGCTTCATACCATTCCATCAAAGGATAGAGGAGTTACGAATATATTTCTCCCCATCCAACTTACTAGTAGTACTTACTACATACATACATACATCAGACCCGAGTTTCCATATTTGATGCCTTTCCCACGGTCCGACTGCTTAGCTAATCTAAGGTCAGATGACCAATAGTATCAGCTACCTATACCTATTTTTACTTCCAATTTCCGACCATAGGTCATGGAGAAGTTAAATATTTACTGCAACTCAAACTCTTATACCACCCTTCTGCTACATAGTAGAATGATTCATTTCATATCCTTTTCATTACTAAGTACATAGCTAACAGAGAGAGATTGACCAGGCACAGTACAGCCTTGCACAGCATGAGTCACATGGAGTCAGCATGAGTCAGTGTGAGTCATTTCGAGTCACATGACTTGAATTGGTCGGCAATCTCTTGGTATTAATAAGCAGTCCAGACTCCTGATTGGCTGGCACTGCCACTGTAAATTATGTATATAAGGAGAGTGTTTTGAGCCACTAAAGAAGCAGGCTGCATAACTGAGAAAGCTGCACAGCAAGCTGAAAGTACTGCCTCATCATATAGGACTTCCCCTAACAGGTACCCAACAAAGGACCTAGAGTAGGCGATTTCCATAGCATTAGCACTACCAGATAGTTGTTAGGAATAAAGACTCATACCCAAAGTTAGGACGAGTGAAATAGGAGAACCCTTTTGGGAGAAAACCCTATATCGGGCAACAAAAGGACAGATCCCCAGCAATATATCC